>JBAMBO010001838.1:0-87057 GCA_037044535.1 Lordiphosa magnipectinata
TCGCCGATATGCTGTATATAAGAAACGGAAAGAAAATATGTCTTCTTTACGACTACGTCCATTTGTTAAAGAGCTTCCGAAATTGCTTAATAAATTGTAACGTTCATTGTACCGGATCGACCGAGCAAGCGGGACGACCAGGATGCTGCCCGAGCACCTTTCAAAAGATGGGCGTGAAATACGCAGCACAGATTTTTTCAAGATCTGTTGCGGCTGCCATCAGGGTCTGTTGGGAGGGAAAGCAATTTTCGGAAGGCGCCATGAAGGATGCATTAGCGACTGCCGATTTCTTGTCACAGATGGACAGGGGATTCGACTTACTCAACAGCAGGTCCTCGCAGGCGAAGTGTAAGATACCTTATAGCCGTACAAGCCACGTTAAGTCGGGACTTACCGAGTTTCTCTCATACCTTGAGTCAGTATTTTTCGTTAACCAAAATCACTGCCATCAAGGTATGATCGACACGTTGAAAAATATCGTGGACTTGTGCGAAGACTTGTTGGATGAAGGAGTAGAATTTGTTTTTACATCCAAGCTGAGTCAGGACAGCCTAGAAAACTTTTTTGGTGCAGTTAGAGCTCGATTGGGAAACAACACCAACCCATCTGCTCGAGAGTTGCAGTTCCTGACTGCTCGCCTTCTGTCGATGAAAATCATTACCAAATCCGAGGAGGGAAAAAACTGCGAAGAGGACGATGCAGTTCAGCTAGACTGGATTGCAAAGCCCGACGAGCAGCCGTCGGTGGAGGTTGAGGAGCCGCAGCAGCTGGAGGTAACTACTGAATCTGCATGCACAGAGGACATGAGTGATGCCCTGATTCCAGATGTCCCCACCTTTAGTGAGGGGACAATTGCCACATGCTTATGACATGTCTGTGTAAAATGAACGACTTCAATACATTGATTTGGATAGGAAGTGCAACCAGCTGCAAGTTTTTAGAGACAGGTATATTTCTGGTTGTTAGCTAGACACTTTCCCTGCAGGGTAGGTAGCCGAACTCGCTCTCTTTGCTTGCTTCTTAGATCTCAGTCTGTAAACAACAGTTGCGAGCGACGCATCTCCGCGGACGAATTTTTTGTGTTCTGCTTCTTCGTTCGCTCACTCGCTCTCTTTTGTATTTTTATAAGAAGCTGTTAGAGAGCGAGTGCGGCTACCTAGTTAAGTATGACTTGGTTAGATCTTTCCTTCTCTCATCTGTGCCGTGGCTGTACGGACCAGAGATGCTCAGGTGCGTCTTGTTGCTTGCCTGAAAATCGCAGAAGATTCTTTCGATTGGACAAGTTGGTACCTATTAGTCGATATACTGCTCCAAGGTGTTGACTCAATCAATGCCGCGCAGTAAGTGAAACCCAGTACGCTGATGCTCTGCTTTTATAGGCTGCTGGGCGCAGTTGGCTCTGCAGCTGAGTGTGGCAGAGCGCGCGATTTCGATAACAATGGCGTCAGCTGTTAGCAATCGATAGATGGCGCGTTTTGAATGTGCACGCTTGTTTGAAAATGCGCGCGTGATTTGAATCTTTTGTTTCATTACTTCAAAGGAAATTATAAAATATGATTTCAGGTCATTAGGTAATACTATTAAATAATGGGTGAATATATGTGAATGCAAACTGTGTACGGGGTCCACCTTTATAAACTGTATAAGTGAATGGATATGTATATGTTAACTGTGTAAGGGTGCCCTTCATCCGATCAAGTTCAAACTCATTTTAAAATATCTATATGAAAATTCAACAATAACTGCATACCCATTGTCGGGTCACGCAACCCAAAAATTGATTTATATCGTCGAACTTTATTGGAACCTAATCGCAAAATATACTAACAAAGCTTGTTAGTCAAACACCCATCATTCGGAAAATTCAAATTTTCAATCCTACACATACAACAATATGGAATTAGTAACAAATTTCGAAAAATATCCCCCAATGGCTGGGTAAGTGTTTTATGAAACTCTTTTGTTTTTCTTCCGATTAAGTTAGAACTCATTTTCGAACATCTTTATGAAAATTTAACAATATTCCTTAAAATTAAGCTCCTTGGATAAAAAAAAGGATGGTTAAGGTTGTTTGGGTGAAAGTTTAGTTTCCGAGCGATTAGCATCAGGCTTATTTCCGAAGCTTCACATACGAAAATAAGGAATACGTGACTTAAATATTTGAAAATCTACCCCAAAGTTGGAATACAGGCTTAAAACTGTTGTATGAAACTCATTTGTGGTTCATTTGATTTTTATACACTATTCCCATTAAAAATTGGAAAAGGGGATCATGAAGTGAGCAAAAGTATTTAACAGGGAGAAGGAATCATTTCCGACCCTATGAAATATATATATATGAATCATGAAGTTGTGCAAATGTATCCAACAGCCAGAAAGAAGCTTCTCCGACCCTATAAAGTATATATATTCTTGATCAGCATCAACAGCCGAGTCGATCTAGCCATGTCCGTCTGTCTGTATGAGCGCGTCGATCTCAGAGACTATAAGAGATAGAGTTCCAAAATTTTTGCATTTCCATAGGTGTATACCGTAACCAGATCAAGTTTGTTTCAGATTTGGAAAATCCTTGATTATGCCAGACATCTCAAAGACGATGGCAGAACGCATATCATTTCCCGATATCTCTACAATTGACTTGTAGGCGTCCTCCTCGATCTGCACCTGCTCCAAGTCACAGATGTGTCTCAAACGCGCATTAATTTGATCCTCGCACAACACCTTGAACCGTCATCAACATATCTGTGTTCCTGTTGCTCATCAGAGTTGGAAAATTATTTTTGGCAAATCAAAAAAACTGTTGACTACCAGTGTGGCCGTTTCTGTATTTGGCCACGTTGGCTTATATATGGGCTTACTAAATATTTATGAGAATGCTAAATTAATTAAGTGCAATTTAGCGCTCTAATTGTTCCGCGTTTCTCAGAAAGAGCCTTAAACAATGTGCGTCAAAATAGCGTCGGATATTTAGCGTCGAATTGGAACGGTGGAATCTGGAACAAACAAATTTTTTTTTAAGAGTACCCACTAACTACTTTATTCAACTTATTCCGATGTGTTCCAGAAATCTCTAGAGATATTGGGGTCAGTTGTTTTTGAAAACAACCAATCCAAATGTCGGTGTTCCACAAATGTCGGAGATTTCATTTTTCGGAGTTAGCTTCGGAGTTGCATGCAAAGCAGCTGGCAAAAACAGCTGACTGGTAGTTTTTGCGTTGGGGCTGCCCCGACAGGGTTGTAGGCTTCAAAATAATTTAAATTAATGTAGTATTCAAATTTTATTTGGTAGTTTCTAAGTCAAATTCTGCAAGTGGTTGTGGTATGCACTGAGTTCCAAACATGTGCCTCAAAATAGCGTCGTATATTTAGCGTCGAATTGGAACAAAGTCACCATTAAATAGATTCGGATTCTTCTCGGATGGCAGTCTATTTTTCTCAAAAATATTCATCAAATCGCAGAACTGACCGTGTATATCACCGCATATAGTGAACTTCTCTTCATCAGGCACCATAATATCCACCAAGGGTGGCTTTGCCGCAAATACACATAAATTTCGCAGAGAATCTGTAATAGAAAAGCGAAAACTTCAGAACTGACCGCAATCTGATTGATTTTTTCCAAAAATGCTAATTTTCCAAATTTGCTATGCATCTGTTTTTGTGCCTTGTAGTGCTCCATTAAATCATTCATAAGCTACAGCGTAATCTTACCATCTTCCTACGCGAATTGGACATGCATATACATACTTATTTTCTCCAGATCTCTGTACATCTCGGAGAGCGTCTTATCTGGCTTGTCCACAGCTATAGCCCGCTCACGCCATCCAGGAAGCTGCCACCTGCCTTAGCACACTCACGGTCAAAGAAGGAAACGTATGCTAAAACAATTCTAAAACAATTACGGAATGTCGCTTATCTTTGAATGAGATCGCACGACATTTCAGTATACACCTTACATGGGTGCCTGGACATTGCAACATAGAAGGAAATGAGTCTGCGGACAAACTGGCCAGAACAGGTACCACCATCGAGCTCCTTGGTCAAACTCTGCTACTCAACCTCTCCAACCGCTCTCAGCCATCGCAACCTAACCTAAACTATCATCCTCGTAAAGGTAGCGAGAAGCAAAAATTGGGATCCAATGTCAGCTCCCAAGAACAATTGTTTTTTGTTTCACATGCGTTATCTATAATATCTTGGTCTAACCTAAGAAGTTCAGCAATGTCCCCTCCAAATATACTCTCCGTTCCTCATCACTCCCGCAGGCACAGCGTTTCAACTGCATGTGTACGGCCTGCAAGAAAAATAATTTAAAATAAAAATTAAAAGAAATTACTTTTTTAAAACACTTACACAGTTTTGTATTAAGACAAACGGCATCGCGTCTTCTCTCGCCGGCTTTCGAAGAATTACTGTAACGGAGGATGGCAAGACTGCCACACTGTAAGAAATTTATGTAGAGGTGGGCGCGTGAGCGACTTTTATGCGAATTTTACTAATATAAGAAAAACTTAAATTTCTCAAAAACTGTTCAGACGATTTTGATGAAATATGCATCAAAATGCTTGGAAAATTAATGCTAATCGTTGGCACTACCGTGCATTGTGGGCCATTGTCTGGGGGCAAAAATAATAGTTAGCGTCGAATTGTCGATTTTCGATTGCCGCTTGCTCCAGTTCCAATGACTGGTTCCGGTTCGCAAGCTCGCGCCACTCTTATCAGTGGAAAATATGAAGACGAGGCACCGGCACCCCCACTAATAAGCGTTTTTCACAAAAACGGTTCACACGATTGAGCTCCAAATTGGTACACACACTCTTGAATATATCTGTTATAAGCTAGTATACCGTGTAATGTGGGCCATTATCTTGGAGCTTAGCAGTTGGCACATAATTATGGACGTAATTTTTTGAAGGTTTTTTGTACGGGACTTTTGTGAGGTTGGCTCACTGATAAGCGTTTATCTCAAAAACTGTTCAGACGATTGAGCTGAGATTTTCAGAGTATATTCTTGAATATGTGCCTGAAGTTTTTGCATACCGTGCATATCGGGCCATTATCTGAGAGAGGAGATAAAGGTGAGGAGCCGATTTTTAGGTGTCAAATTTTCACTACCTGCAATGCTAAAGACCACCAACAGGTCAATAAAAACAGTAGTTCTTGCATTTCTGAACAATTTTGCATTTACAGATCTTTTTTTTTTTGTAAAAATAGAGAGAAATTAAAAAATAAAATATTTCAATATGTTCCATATTCCATCGTTCCAATTCGACGCAAAATATTCTACGCTATTTTGACGCACATGTTCCAAACTATAAATTATTTTAAGCCTTTAGTACTCAATTGTATCGGAAAAATAGTGAAGAGAACGCTGGCCCGCCCAAAAATTATTTTGAATTGACAACCCTGTTGCTTACAAGTGAGTGGAGTACACAAATATAAATTCAAAAATGACCGCGACTGCATTAATTGTTTGAATATTGCTGAGAGACATAATCGTAACAAGAGTTTCAGAAATGATGCAATCTACTTTTAATTTCTGATGAAGCGTAAGCTACTTTTCTGCCGCGATATCCGACTGTTTTTCTATATGGCATTACTGCCTCTTCCTGCAGAGTTTTATGTTTCCCCCATAAAAACATCCTAAAATTTTTAAAGATCAAAAAAGATGTAAAAAGTGGGGTGTATATTTTGACTGCTGATAACTTGTCTTCCGTTTTGTAGTTTGAAATTCTCGCCGATAGAATTTATCGATAGGTTTGATTCGATACTTCATTGAATTAACCTTTTAAATCAAATTTTAATAAACTGCTAATTTATCCACATAATCTTGTTAAATTTATACTTCATTTAAGCGAACAAACTTTTAATTTTGAAAAAAAATTAAAACTACGAAAATG
Source organism: Lordiphosa magnipectinata (assembly GCA_037044535.1). NCBI lineage: Eukaryota > Metazoa > Arthropoda > Insecta > Diptera > Drosophilidae > Lordiphosa > Lordiphosa magnipectinata. The sequence continues at coordinate 5,901 of JBAMBO010001838.1, forward strand.
ATATTGTCAGATTTGGCAGGTTTGCTTATGGTTGCTTTCTGCTGCCCTCTGACTTTTGCATTGTTTTTGTGGACAATATTTTAAAATTCATTTTAATTACTTAAAACCCATCAAATCTTTAATAATATTAATGCAATTCGATCAGTTAAGCATTCAAGCTTTGTTCCTTTTAATTATATTTGACACCAATCTCTTCATTAGCAAAACATAGACCAAATGTCGTCACAAAATTCGCGATATTTGAAAACAACCAAAAGAGGTTTCAGGAACACCGACAATTGCTTTTGGGTTGCTTTTTGGTTGTTAGAGGTTTGTAGAACACGGTCGATAAGGAGAGTCTGGCATCCAAGTCTCAACAGTTGGCAGCGCAAATGTCAACCCTAATACCAAAGCTAATGAAAACACCGACCCGTATGTCAATGCTAATGTCAATCTCACCACCAATGCCAACGTCTACGTCAACACTGGTTCCAATTCGATCGATACCGCTAACTTGGCCGCTCATAACGTCATTAACTCTGACCCCACCAACTCGTTCAAATTTTCATAGTAAAAGTTTCATGTCAACAAACAATCTCCGTTAAATGGTCACGTAGGCAGCCCGAGAACATAATTCAATGCCAACGGTGCCAAAAATATCACCACACTATGCGCTATTGTCATCACGACTTCGGCTGCGTTAAATGGTAGTAATCACCCAACAAATATTTAAAGAAAACCTGCAAACACCCCAGCCAAGTGTGGAAATTGTCAGGTAGACCACACTACCAACTTTAAAGGCTGCCCCTACTTTCAGCAGATTTGATCGATGAAATACATGTCCCTTAAAGAGAATTCAAGAAACATGAATACTTTTGCGGCGGTTACTGCGCCTGCTTCAGCTAATAATGGTCTTAGATCAAGCCCTATCCACCTGTCGTGGGACGGAGTAAGTTATCGATAGTTGTAAATTTGAATTGCGCGGTCTTTTAGAATTTCCGCTGAATATGGATTTTTGGCCTTACTGTAAAGGGTCACACTGTCTAAGTTAAGCTTATAAAAAGAGAATGTCAAGTAACTGGAGTTAGGAAAGAGACTGCGGTAAAAAAATAAGACTGTAATTGGATTAAGCCTAACCTCATTGTATTTGCACAGAATAAAACACCACTTTAGAATGAACGTGCCTTGTCACTGGAGTCGTGTCTTTGGACTCTGAACGGGTTGAAATTGCACTCCTGCTCCCGGTGTTACGACACCAAACCATTTAATGTAAACTATCACCACAATGTTAGGTTTTCGTCTATCTGTTTGGAATGAAAACCTCCTAACTAGAAGGGTCAATGAGGTCAAACTGTTTTTACAGCGCAATTTCATCGATATTCTCCTGGTTAGCGAGACAAATTTTAATCTCAACTCTGTCATCGATATCCCAGGACACTCTATATACTCTGCAATTGGTATTGTATTAGGTTTGTTAGGATTATATTTTATGTATTTTATATTTTATACTTTTTTATATATTTTGTATTTCATTATCTTTTGTGATCTCTCTGTTTTGTGACTGATGCACTTTTATTATAGTACTTATGTACCTGTAGCATTGGGATAATACTGAAATAAAATTAAATTACTTCCAGAAGTCCTATAAGTATTGACGGCACAGCTATATGTATCTTATTATTATTAACTCCCACTTCGACTAGCCATGTGCAAGCGACAAGAGTCATCACCACCGACGTTTGGTTGTTGTTTGCTGAAATCGTTCACTCGCCCAATTAAGTAGACACCGGGATGTTCGTGGGTATAAGCTTATTTATTGGTACTTCTCTTAGAGGATGGTCTCAATCTTTGTTGTGCGAGTCGTCTTGCGCTTGTGCCGTCGTGTTTTCTTCCAGATGCAGTGCGTTGATCTTGGTGAATCAGGCCACCAGTTGGTAATTAGTGGTCAATCAACTGCAAAGTTCCCCAGCGATAGCCCCAGGGGCGCCAACATACTCGCCAATTCACACCGAATGCTTGCCGAAGTCTTGCATCACTGTGTGTTAGAGAGAGACACAGTCACATTTTTGCGGTCTCTGCTTGGGGAACCCTGATCTACTGCTCCAAGGTGTTGACTCAAAAAAAATTTACCATAGAAGCACTATTTGCTGCGTCGACAACTTTTCACTCAGCTGTTCGATGTCATTTTGGCTCTTTGAGTTATTTTTTGACTCTCTGAGCTATTTTTTAACTATGTCCGTCTCCCTCTAACCACCGTGTTTTCCTACGTCGACAGTAATTTTGAGTAACAGATTTTGTTGTCACAATGAAGTATCTCCTTGTCACAATAAAGTTAACATCACTCGAAAAAGAGAGGCGTTTCAAATTGTGCTTCTATGTTAAATTTTCTTTGGTTGACTCTATCAATGCCGTGCACCAAGTGAAAACTCAGTACGCTGATGCTCGGATTTTATAGTCTGCTCGCGCAGTCGCCGGTGGCAGCGGTCCCAGCTGATTGTGGCAGAGCGCGCGATTTCGATAACAATGGCGGGCTGCCTATCGTCAGCTGCTGGTAAACGATAGAAGGTGTGCGCTTGTTTGAAAATGCGCTCGTGATTTAAATCTTTTGTTTCATTACTTCAAAGGAAATTATAAAATATGATTTCAGGTCATTAGGTAATACTTTTAAATAATGGGTGAATATATGTGAATGCAAACTGTGTACGGGGTCCACCTTTATAAACTGTATAAGTGAATGGATATGTATATGTTAACTGTGTAAGGGTGCCCTTCATCCGATCAAGTTCAAACTCATTTTAAAATATCTATATGAAAATTACACAATAACTGCATACCCATTGTCGGGTCACGCAGCCGATAATCTGTGACTCATTTTCGTAATATGTTCCATGGTGCAACTTAACGTAACTAAATTCATTGTTTTGACTTGATGTTGCCCATGGTTTTCTCTTAGACATAAACACACACAAATATTGAAAATTTATCTCCTTATTGTATTTGAATGTAAGTTGCTCTCTGTCGGTTCGCGATCTATTGGCTTGGCATTCTTTCGCTATTCTATTTACTTTCTTCTCGCTTGCATTTTGGGCAGCCGCTGGCTTAGCCTGTACACACGCATAGTTAGTTGCTTATCGTAGGTTGCAGTGGACAGTTGGTCCACTCTCCTAATTCTTGAACTCAATTGCTAATTGGAGGTTCCAGCTGACAGCCGGTTCCACTCCTAATCAGTCGCTCCTAATCAGACACTTTGTTCCAACTTTCGCTTGTATTCTCGCATCAAATAAAAACCCAAAAATTGATTTATATCGTCGAACTTTATTGGAACCTAATCGCAAAATATACTAACAAAAAAGCTTGTTAATCAAACACCCATCATTCAGAAAATTCAAATTTTCAATCCTACACATACAACAATATGGAATAAGTAACAAATTTCGAAAAATATCCCCCTAAGGCTGGGTAACTGTTTTATGAAACTCTTTTGTTTTTCTTCCGATTAAGTTCGAACTCATTTTCGAACATCTTTATGAAAATTTAACAATGGCTGCATACCAATCTTCCTTAAAATTAAGCTCCTTGGATAAAAAAAGAATGGTTAAGGTTGTTTGGTGGAAGTTAAGTTTCCGAGCGCTTAGCTTCACATACGAAAATATGGAATACGTTACTTGCAAATTTGGAAATCTACCTACAAAGTCGGAATACAAGCTTAAAAGTTTTGTAAGAAACTCATTTGTGGTTCATTTGATTTTTATACACTGTTCCCATTAAAAATTGGAAAAGGGGATCATGAAGTGAGTAAAAGTATGTAACAGCCAGAAAGAAGCTTCTCCGACCCTATAAAGTATATATATTCTTGATCAGCATCAACAGCCGAGTCGATCTAGCCATGTCCGTCTGTCTGTATGAGCGCGTCGATCTCTAAAACTATAAGAGATAGAGTTCCAAAATTTTTGCATGCACATAGGTGTATACCGTAACCAGATCAAGTTTGTTTCAGATTTGGAAAATCCTTGATTATGCCAGACATCTCAAAGACGATGGCAGGACGCATATCATTTCCCGATATCTCTACAATTGACTTGTAGGCCTCCTACTCGATCTGCACCTGTTCCAAGTCACAAATGTACGTGTCTCAAACGCGCAATAATTTGATCCTCGCACAACACCTTGAACCGGCATCAACATATCTGTGTTCCTGTTGCTCATCAGAGTTGGTAAATCATTTTGGGCAAAACGCACTTTGAATTTTTTTTTTGTAAACCAATCAAAACAGTTGACTACCAGTGTGGCCGTTTCTGTATTTCGCCACTTTGGCTTATATATGGGCTTTCTAAATATTTATGAGAATGAAGTTGATGGTAAGCGACCTTTCTAAATTGTAGATTTTGAGTATTGCCGGCTCTAGGTCAAGTAAAACACACAAATATGTATGATGTTTTCCAACATATTTCGGTTGCTCCTCGGCAACCATCTTCACGGACACTACAAAAATAATTTACCAATTACAATTTAACATTAATTCAATCAAAACAAAAAAGATTTTAACACACATCATTTTACACGTCTGCTCCGTTCGGCGTGAAGTTGGATACTAATCTATTATTTGTCAGTAAAAGGGTGTATAGGTGACCACAGTTTTCCGTGTTCGTCTTGTAGTTAAGTCTCTTGTCTGTTGGTGTGTCAATTATATGTAGCATCTCTATAGTGAAGCGTTTGTTGTAGTGGTTTTCTTGCTGTAGGATTGTTGTTGCTTCAAAGTTCGGCGAATGTCTACTATCCATACAGTGTGTCGCGAGCGCCGCTTTTTGTGTGGTTGACCACAATTGGTTCACGCGTGCATCTCTATATGTATATCTGACAGTGTGGCAACTTTGCCAACCTCCGTTATTCTAATTACGACGAGAAGAGGAAATCTTAAGATGTTTCACATTGCATGTATAAATCATGTGGTAAGGATTTATTTAAATATATGTATGCATAAGCTTAATAGTTATATTTATTTTGTTATTTTCTTACAGACTTTTGTGATCAAGGGCATTCAGAGGAAGAGCGCTCTCCTCCCTCGCCGCCAACTAAACTAAACAAAAAATAAAACGCAAGGCCAAGGACTATCAAAAGAGCAGTAAGAAGATGGCTGAGTCGGCCACCGACCAAGAAAAGGCTATTGACCTCGAAAATGAAGAATTGGTTGACACCGAAGTAAGAGTCTATCCTCTTCGCAATGGAAGTGGTTTTGTTAGAAAAAGGTATACTCCACGGATAATACGATATACTAGGTTTAATGTTAACAGAGATAGGGAAAACTATTTAAGGGAAATAGTAAGAACTAATAGACAGAAATTGCGAAGAGTCTTGTTCCTTAAATCAGGAGTCTATTGTTGAGAGTTAACACATTTCATTCGAGATTAATCGATCCCAAGCTCATTATTATTGACGAGATTTCCATGGTAGGTGCTAAATTGTTTTCCGGCTTAGACTCAAGACTGAAACAAATTTTTAAAAGTCCAAGACAGTTTGGGGATGTCTATTATCGTGTTTGGCGATCTAAGACAGTTACGAACTGTGGGCGACAATTGGGTTTTCAAATCCAACTCCACAGATCCCTACAGCGCATTACATGCGTCACTTTGGGAACATTTTAGATTTTTTGCGCTGACCGAATTAATACGTCAGCAGGAGGATCAGTCGTTTGCATTAGCTTTAATAAATATGACATTAGGACAAATGACAGAAGAGGATATTGCCTTAATTAGGTTACGTATTTTAGGAGAGAGAGAGAGAGATGTACTTGCTGATGCCATTAATCTTTGTAGCACAAATCACGGCGCCGATTCTTTTAGTGAGTTAAAACTGAACTCATTACCGACAGATTAGTTCATATCAACAGCACCGGATGCAGTTAATCCTAGTAGTTTACGTGAAGCGAATAGGACTCTAATTTTAGAATCTGTCAAAGGCTTCAAAGTTTCACTACTGCTTGGTTTGGGTTTATCCCTTATTTTAAGGACGACAGCAAAGTATTTGGTGACTGTTAATATAGACACCGCAGATGGACTAATCAATAGAGCAACAGGTATACTAAAACAGATAGATTAAGACACAAACAGTCAATCGATAAAATTATGGATCGATTTTAGGGAAGAAAATGTAGGGGCAATAGCTCGCTCAAAATGTAGGAATCTTGTCGATCCATCGCGGACAACAGTTTCGGAAGTTGTATAAAACTTACAGTTTAAAAAAAATGAAAATGTCACTATAGACTAGGCATTTTCAAGTTGTACCTGCAGAAGGAAATACACAAAAGTCAGGGAGCAACATATCTATGAAGCGAGCAGCAATCTACGTTGTTTGAAGTAGGGCAATAAATGTAGCTGGGCTATTTATAGTAGGACAATTCGTTCCGCCACAATTCCTCCAAGGCACAACCAAAGTTCACGGCGAACTTGAAAAACTACGCTCCATAAACTTGCTTAGCACTCACTTTGATTATTTATTCAACAGCTCTCACTTAGAATTAGTTTTCCATAACACCCAAAGCCTGCATTGTCATATTAGGAATGTCCAGTCCGATTGATTTCAAAGTTTTATTTAATTTACTATTTTATCTCTCTGTTGTTGATTTTGTTATTTTACAATCCAGCTACATCCATAGTCTCTTTATCATTATGTAAAAAATATACTGAATGTCAAAGATTTAATTTATTTATTATTTTATCTGAACCATCTATTCATCTCAATTATCTCAATCCACTAATGGTTGATTTTGTTATTTTACAATCCAGCTACATCCATAGTCTCTTTATCATTATGTAAAAAATATACTGAATGTCAAAGATTTATTTTATTTATAATTTTATCTCTCATTAGTTGATTGAGTTATTTTACAATCAAGTGACTGAGTGACTGAGTCACTAACAGTGATAAGTCACAACTACATAACAACGCTTTTAAGACTTTCCGGCAACTCTACTGCGGGCAATGGAATTTCGGACCAAAACAAAAACACAACAAAAACAATTTCAACAACGCGTATTAAGCCGATCGTCCAAAATGAAAATTAACTTAAATAATATAAGATGCATTAAGGGATCGGTAAGTATTCTGTTTGTTACCTGGAATTTCAACAAAACAGTTCCTTAAACAATTAAATCTATGCAAATTAGATTTGAGGTATATGCATGAATAAATAAAACTAATATTTATTTGTACTTATAGGTTACCATCAATTTACCTCCAATGGCTACGAATGGGCGTGTATCCAACCATGGAGCGGTTCAGAAGGCAGGCAACAAACATGGTCAGCAACGTGGTGGTCGTCGTGGGGGGCGTGGCAAGGAGAATGGAGGTGAAGACGGAGGCAATAACACTTTGCGTCCTCCCAACGATGCAGGTGGACGTGGCACGGGGGGCCAAGCTACTCGTCCTCTCACCGGGAAAGGACGAAGTGGTGGGGGTGGCCGACACCGCCGAGCTGGGCGCCATATTAGTCGCCGTCCACAAGAGCTGGAGACCATTGTTAAGGCCGAAGTGGTGGAGGAAGTCGAAATCATCGATCTCACCGATGAGCCAGGGCCAAGCCCTCCTGGTCCCCAGGACGCTATTAACTTAATTGATATAAGTGAACTAAGCATTAATTAAGGTTTTTTTTAACAGTATATACATATGTATATTAACAAACAATATTAAAAAAAAACCCAAAAATATCTATATTAAACTCATTTCCGCACCACCAATGAGGTAGATTTTAAAGTGGTATCCCCAGTAGGACTAGTCCACATCGAACACAGCAGACTGTTAGCATTAGGTTGCATTTTTGTTGTGTTATTGTTTTGGTTCGCCTCTGCTAGCAGAATAACGGCGAAATTCCTTTGCACGCAGAAGAGTTGCCGAGAACATAATTCAATGCCAACGGTGCCAAAAATATCACCACACTATGCGCTATTGTCATCACGACTTCGGCTGCGTTAGATGGTAGTAATTACCCAACAAATATTTAAAGAAAACCTGCAAACACCCCAGCCAAGTGTGGAAATTGTCAGGTAGACCACACTACCAACTTTAAGGGCTGCCCCTACTTTCAGCAGATTTGATCGATGAAATACATGTCCCTTAAAGAGAATTCAAGAAACATGAATACTTTTGCGGCGGTTGCTGCACCTGCTTCAGCTAATAATGGTCTTAGATCAAGCCCTATCCACCTGTCGTGGGACGGACTAAGTTATCGATAGTTGTAAATTTGAATGGCGCGGTCTTTTAGTATTTCCGCTGAATATGGATTTTTGGCCTTACTGTAAAGGGTCACACTGTCTAAGTTAAGCTTATAAAAAGAGAATGTCAAGTAACTGGAGTTTGGAAAAAGACTGCGGTAAGAGAATCAGACTGTAATTGGATTAAGCCTAACCTCATTGCATTTGCTCAGAATAAAACTCCACTTTAGAATGAACGTGCCTTAACACTGGATTCGTGTCTTTGGACTTTGAACGGGTGGAAATTGCACTCCTGCTCCCGGTGTTACGACACCAAACCATTTAAGATAAACTATCGCCATAATGTTAGGTCTTCGTCCATCTGTTTGGAATGAAGACCTCCTAACTAGAAGGGTCAATGAGGTCAAACTGTTTTTACAGCGCCATTTCATCGATATTCTTCTGGTTAGCGAGACTAATATTAATCTCAACTCTGTCTTCGATATCCCAGGATACTCTATCCACTCTGCAATAAGTATTATATTAGTTTTGTTTGGATTATATTTTATGTATTTTATATTTCATACTTTTTTATATATTTTGTATTTCGTTATCTCTTGTGAACTCTCTGTTTTGTGACCGATGCGATAATTTATAGTATTTATGTACCTGTAGCATTGGGATAATACTGAAATAAAATAAAATTAAATTACTTCCAGAAGTCGTATAGGTATTGACGGCACAGCAATATGTATCTCACATATATCATTACCTCCCACTTCGACTAGCCATGTGCAAGCGACAAGAGTCTCAATCACCGCCGACCATGGTCCTTTGACCATTGTCGCTTGTTACTGGCCACCTGGCACGCGTCATAATTGATACAAATTTCGCAGACTTCTTCGAGGAAATCGGCACCAGCTTCCCCATAGGAGCCGACTGGAATGCCAAACATCGTCTGTGGGGCAATTATAGCTCCTGTCCCAGAGTTAGGCTTCTGAGGGATTTCGTAACGACATCTTTTCGTGGCACGGCCGTAGCTCGCCGTTGCCAGGGCTTGTCACAGATATTATTTGTTTGTGGGACGCTTGGTTCTTGTTTGCTGGAATCGTTCACTCGCCCAAATAAGAAGACGCCGGGTTGTTCGTGGGTAAAAGCTTATTTATTGGTACTTCTCATGGAGGATGGTCTCAATCTTTGTGTGAGTCGTCTTGCGCTCGTGCCGTCGTGTTTTCTTCCGGATGCAGTGAGTCAATATTGGTGAATCGGGCCAGGGGACGGTTCAGTTCATCTCGAGCCTTGTCCGTGTGGGCAAGCCACCCCAGTGACCGGGAGTAGTTCCAAGCCTTGATCAACGACCATCTAATATCAACACTGAACATTTGCTCGGTCAGAAAGTTCAGTTTGCAACTGCAAAAGTCTTTGTCTCAAACTTAACCCTGTTCCACTCCCACCCATCAGCCATGGTATGGCGGAAACAAAATACAGCGCAGCTGACAGAGAAGAGGGACTGCGCAAATGTTGGATCTATCCTTCTCTCATCTGTGCCTTGAGTTGTTGGAACGCGCCTACACGGCTGTACGGACCAGAGCTGCAGTGGTGCGACTTGTTGCTTGCCTGAAAATCGCACAAGATACCTTTGAGTGGAGCAGTTGGTACCTACTGGTCGATATACTGCTCCAAGGTGTCGACTGGATCAATGCCGTGCACGAAGTGGAAAACCAGTACGCTGATGCTCTGGTTTTATAGGCTGCTGGGCGCAGTCCTACGCGGCAGCGGTCCCAGCTGATTGTGGCAGAGCGCGCGATTTCGATAACAATGGCGGCCTGCCTATCGTCAGCTGTTAGCAAACGATAGAAGGTGCGCGCATGTTTGAAAATGCGCGCGTGATTTGAATCTTTTGTTTCATTACTTCAAAGGAAATTATAAAATATGATTTCAGGTCATTAGGTAATACTATTAATTAATGGGTGAATATACATATGTGTATGCTAACTGTGTACAGGGTCCACCTTTATAAAGTGTATAAGTGAATGGATATGTATGTATATGTTAACTGTGAAAGTGTGCCCTTCGTGCGGCTTATTTACATGGAATATTTATAGGAATAAGATAAGTATATTAGTATAAGATAATTATGTACGTATGAGATGAGTACTAATGTGTGGGTGGTGCGCTTCGTGCGGCTTCGCTGAAAACTGTATAGCGAAATTAATGTGGCGCTTCGTGCTTTTGTCAAACTGTGTATGTCTATATGTGCTTAAACTATTGTCTCTCGGGGATACGTCAATCAGTATTTTGCGAGCTTTTGGTTCGTCGCAAGTTCAACCTGACTGACTCACTGACTGACTGCTGACTGCCGCTCAGCCCAAACCATAACAGATAGGAAGCTGAGTTTTTCACATTAGTTTTATCTTATGCTGAAAGTGAGTACTAAGATCAGATTATGGGAAATATTGTCAGCAAATGTGGAAAATTCGTGGAAAACTGTTGTAAGAAAGGTTTTTTGTTTTTTATCCGATCAAGTTCAAACCCATTATACACTTGAAAAGTGTATTATAATTTTGCCCAGGAGTTTGTAACGCATAGAAGGAATCATCTCCGACCGCATAAAGTATATATATTCTTGATCAGCATGACGAGCTGAGTCGATTAAGCTTTGTCCGTCCGTCATTCCGCCTGTCTGTTTCTACACGAACTAGTCCCTCAGTTTTGAATCTATCGAGCTGAATTTTTACACTTCTTTTGGCTGCACGCTGCTTGTATGTCGGAACCGCCCGGATCGGATGAATACTTCTTGTAGCTGCCATAGAGACTATCGTTCGAAAAATGGGCTTTTTTGAGAAAACTTTTTTTGATTTCAATGTTAGCAACGCAGGTAATAGCAGACGAATTAAGTTTTTTTGAACTTAAGGTATGCGGAATGAATTACGAACAAACTCTTTAAGAATAGGAGAAAATACATTTGATATCGGAGAAATTTATATTCTGGATATGCTTTTATTTACACTTTATAGTAAATTTACAAAAAAAATTCATGACCATAACAATAGCAATCATGACAATCAGTCTTCCTTATATTTTTGGGAACTGCGCGCATCACCTTCTGAATACCGCTTGTATCGATTTTCGCAAGCTCCCTTTTGATTTTTAAGATAAATCAATTGATGTTTTTGGGCTTATATCCTTTGCCGTATAATTTTTTTCAAATTGGAACAAAATTTTTCAATTGTCCTTAATTGGGGTACATGGGGGGTTTTGCAACTTGGGTACATATTGTATATTATCAATATATCAAGTGTCTCCACTGTTTTTTTTTGGCATCACTATGCCAGGTGCTAAATGGGTCGAAAAGACCGTGTATCATTCGCATGAAGGTTTTCAATAAATTGTTTAAGCACTGAAAGGCAATGGTCTTTGTAAATCGTCGTATTAACAGCTAATCCTGCCTTGAAAACGACGGGTTTGCTGATGCCACGTTCACTTATGGACAGCCGCAGTAAATCCTTCTTAGGATACTTGGTTTTTGTGATTTGAGTGACATTTACAGGTGGTTTAGTGTTAGAAAGCTTGAAATAGTGCATGGGTGTCCACTCGTGGCCCTCTTCTGTGAAAAAAGTCTCGTCATCCATAATACAAACTTTTGACGAGTTTGAAGAGAACAAATTTCTTTAAAGTGCTCTTAGCCGATGATTAATGGTCTTCCTTTGGTGTTCAGAAACAGTAGGCACGGTTTTTTTTTAGAACAATTGATTACTCCAATGTCTTTAATATATTTTTTTATAGTTTTGTGACTCTAATTATAGCTTTTTGCCAGCGCACGATATGATTTGGCTGTGCGACCCATAATTTCATACTTTGATTTAGCTCTTAATTCAGATCGCTATAAGGTGAATTTTTCTCCGGATCCAAGTTTTTTCCATATTTGCTTTCCACTCTTACATTCTTGAATCCCATTGCCGAAAAATAATGAAATATTTAATTTTTCGTCTGCTTTGTGTTGTTGGTGCAATATATGCAAATTAACTTTCGACGCTCTGCTGCATTCAATTATATAATTGCTACTGTGCGTTATTTAGAAAGCTCATCTTTGGTGTAATGCATGCTGGAATAGTACCGATTCTTTTGCAATAATTTGTTTTCTGCTTGTCTGTGTTAAAACTTTGTGACTGCCTTTATAAAAATGTTCGTATTTTAATCCGCATACCTTAGAGATGGTGATAGTTGAAAAAAAAGAGCATTTCATTGCATCCAAGTACCGCAAGAAGCCGCTATTTAGTAACATGTATTCTTTCCTTGCGTTGGAGAAGCTGTAAAAAAATCAAATTGTTGTAAGACAAAAAAAAAACACAAAGAAAACGCATTGATTAAAACAAACAAAAAAATGGAAGAAAGCTAACTTTGGCTCGACAGAAGTTTATATACCCTTGCAGCTTGTATAATTTATATAAATTAAGGTTTTAAATGATTTTCGTCTAACATTCTTATCTGAGATATTTTCTTTATGCTATTGTCGTCCGGTCCGGCCGATTCCGACAAATGTGCAGCGCATTTGTACCAAAAGACTTCGTGCAAAGTTTGGTTAAGATTGCTTAAAAACTGGCGGAGGTGATTGCATAGAAACAGACGGACGGACATACGGACATGGCTATATCAACTCAGCTCGTCACGCTGATCAAGAATATATATACTTTATGTGGTCGGAGATGCTTCTTCTATGCGTTCCAAACATCTGGACAATTTTAATATACCCTCTACAAGGGTATAAAAATAGTGTACAAGTATGTACACGTACACCCAGCGCCACAAAAAAAGCCCCAGTCTAAATATTCACATACTTTTATGTTTTCTTGCTTGGGGTTTCTACAAATGTTTTCCGAATTGCCCAATTATTTTTATACCCTGTTCCCATTAAAAATGGGCAAACGGGATCGTGAAGTTGTGCAAATGTATTGAACAGCCAGAAGGAAGCTTCTCCGACCCTATAAAGTATATATATATTCTTGATCAGCATCAACAGCCGAGTCGATGTAGCCATGTCCGTCTGTCCGTCAGTCTGTCTGTCTGTATGAACTCGTCGATCTCAAAGATCAGAAGAGCTAGAGACACAAATTTTTGGCATGCACATAGGTGCATACCGTACCCAGATCAAGTTTGTTTCAGATTTTGAATATATCCCCCCCTCCCCCCTTAAAACGAAAAAAAACTGTCAAAGCCACAATTTTAAAGTCACAACCTGGTGGCTTAATATAAGCATACCATCCTAGGCCCTATATCTAACTACTCTCAAAAGGAAAATAAGATACGAGCAAAAACACAAAAGTTATTAAGCAATTAAGCTTATGGGAGCGGGGGAGGGGGGCCGGTATGCAGTCCGCAGGCCGCGTGTGAGCGCGTCTGTATGTGTCTGTGTGTTCGCACGCCTTTGTGTGTGTGTATGCGAGTGTGTTTGTATGTGTTTCTCAATTGAACAGGGCATTTTGTAGTCGGGAAACTCGACTACAGCGCTCTTACTTGTTTTTACTAATTAATGGACTATTTTTAAATAAAAGTGCATAGCAATTTTTATTTTATGAATGTTAGTTTTTTAGAAAAAGGTTTTTTTCCAGTTTTTTTTGGCCCGGAAACAGCCTTGACCTCAACCCAATAGAGAATGTCTGGGCCCTTATGGCTGCGAAAATAAAAAAAGGAAGCCTAAAACCATTGTAGAATTGAAGGATGTTATAGAAAAAGTATGGTTCGAGGATATCACTGAGGAATATTTAAGCGCTTTGTACAATTCGATGCCCAATAGAGTAAAATGTGTAATTTAAGCAAAAGGAGGTACAACAAAGTACTAATTTAAATTAAAAAAAAAAAATTAACATTAATTTGATACAAAATATATATTAGATTATAGCAAATTAAGTATACTTTTGGAAAAAAATCATTATTTGTTGAGTATATGCACTATTATAATTATTATAATTTTTTTTCTTAAAGTTGTGAAAAGTCACTAAAATTAATATGGGTCTGGAAAAAACCTTTTCTAATAAACTAACATTCATAAAATAAAAATTGCTATGCACTTTTATTTAAAAATATTCCATTAATCAGTAAAAAAAATAATTGGGCAATTCGGAAAACATTTATAGAAACCCCAAGCAAGAAAACATACAAGTATGTGAATATTTAGACTGCGGCTTTTTTTGTGGCGCTGGGTGTAGATATCAGAAGCCAAGATTCAAAATATCAATTATTTTTTTTTTTTTTTTTGGTTCTAATCGCTGCGTTAGCGATGGGGGTTGGTCGTTTTTCCAAACAGTGACCAGGTACGAATATCGAATGTGTACGCGACACAATCAATTGGTAATACACAAATTAAATGTTTAATACAACTATCACGCTATTGTTCGCGACAGTAACGGGTTGTTTCCACTTGATTGTTTTTTGTAATAGTATATTGTTGGTCATTGACCATTTTTCAATGGTGATGTCTGAATTATGCTTCGATGTAGTTCACAAGTTAGGTTAAAACCGGCAGAACATGAGCCTTGAAAAAGACTAGCATGTCAGACACGTGCGCCTTGAGAAAGGCATACGTGGAGCCCTCCTTCGAACGATGCGATCAGTTCCAAGCTTCCCGAGCGACTGAAAAAAATATCAATTAGAGCTCTGCGATCTACAATCCGATTACCAAGTGCTGACATTTACAGAATCTTCAAATGCTTTTTGGAAAAAGTTATCGGATGAGAAATACCCCATTCTAAAAACGGCAATGCTGAAGTTGGAGTCGACTTTTCCAAGCACTTATGTGTGTGAAGCTGCATTCTCCCTCATAAAATAATAAAAAACGCAAATGGGCATTTCCACAGAAAGGTCAACCGAAAACCAAAAATATCGATTCATTTTATGCAGCTAACTTATCTTATGTATATCAATATAAGTTTCTGAGTCAATGTTTTTATGTTTTTTTATGATTACGCGAAATTATACATATATAAATTTTTAAAAACCATCAGAAGTACGGCGTTAGAGAAAGGCTTGTCACGTAACGTATGTCACGCTACGTATCCTAATGAGTGAAATATAAAAAAAAGCAACATTTATTTTTGAGCGGATCAGCTATAAATATATTGTTACAACATTGCAGATCATACGCATTCCGCAGATTTTTGTTTTTTTGTGAAAGCTGACATAACGTACTTCCGATTCAATAAGCGGAAATTTATTGTACTATTTTTCTTTTTATTTCTTCATAATAAATGTTAAAAAATTCGTACGATTCACGTTCGTAGCTGTGGAAATGCCCATATAGAAATAATCTTTCTGATATAAGCCTTCTAGATCTGCTGCGAACTTCACTAAATAAAGAAAAAGTAGACTTTGACATATTGATAAATGAATGTACGAATAATTATACATAAATATAATTAATTGTATGAATAATTCTTTATAATTAATTATTCATTTATAACTAAATGAATGTCTTTTAATGAGTTAAATTCTTTTTTTTCAGTGTACTCTTTTTTTTTCGCTCACAAGCAGACGGCACATCGGCGATTGCGACTCGCTGGATAACGGTTGTTTTTTCTGTTGTTGTTGTTGGGCTGCCCCCAAACTCAAATATCCTGCCTACCGCTGCACAGTGGTTTCTGCCATAGACCAAAAATGAAAAATGCAAAGTGACAATTTTGGCTCCAAACATTTTTTTTTTTAATTGTACAGTTGATTTTGTTTCATTACAACTGTACTCTAAAAAAAGTGGCTTCAAAAGAGAGAGCATGAAAGAGCATCTTACTGTGAGAGCTTTTTGAGATTTAAGTGAAGTTTAAAACAATTAAAACAATATTAACTCAAACAAATATTAAAGAAACTTAAACTGAATCGTTAAATAAGAGGTGCTTACTTTATTTTTTAATAAATTTGATGTTTTTAGTTTGTTGAGTTCTTTTATAAAAATTTATATTTTGTCTCTACTATTTTTTTGTGTGCCATTCTCCATGTGATATAAGTTCAGCTAAAGTAATAGTGATGATCCCCCCAGATTCCCCCAATTAGACTTATTTGATAACATTGGTCAACCTTCTTAGATTCTAAAACTACAAAGTTTAGCTGCCGGAAAGTGCCGGAAGTTGTGTTATATTTAAAAGTCTAGAGTGTGCTTGTTTTTTTTTTCTATTTGTTAATGCGGTGCAACAGTTACATTCCTGGTCTCTGTTTTGTTGTGTTTGATTCTTTTTTGTGTGTTTCATCAAAGCACTAGTCAATTCGACTAAAATCTATGTTTTATTTACTGGATTTACTATGAAATCTGAGATTGCAGCGATATATAGTTAGGGTATTCATCAGCCCGCGTAAAAGCGTAATTTTGTAAATTTACGCAATGCAGCAATTGAGCGCCCCTTCTGTTTACACTCGTTATTTTTGGCGTAAATCAGCTGTTTTTGACAAGCTGTGATTTTTGCCGTTAATTGATGTTCAATACTTACTACTTACAACTAATTTCAGACGCCTCAGTGGTGTAGAGCACTGCATGCATAACTCATAGACGGGAAGACGTGTGTTTGAACCAAGGAGCTGAGTTTTTTTTTGATTTCCTTTTATTATCGTTTGTGATTGACATCTTGTCTGACCTCGGCCATAGTTTTGGGCTTTTTTAATAAAAAAAAAAGAAAGATTATAAGATTATAATTACCGGGATTCGAGCAAGGCGACAATCCTATCCACTTAGCCAACGGCTACACAGAAAAATATGTATCTAAATTTCTATATTCGATTAGTACGATACTAAGTACTTTAAGCCAATACTTTGAACACTTTAAGTTTTTCCACTTATACGAGCGATTTTATTAACATACCCCAGGGCAACAAAAAGTTGGTAATTTTTTCCTATGTGTTTTGTTGTTGTGTCGTAAATTTTTGGATTTTACGCTTTTTGATTTACGCTTTTACGAGAGCTGATGAATACCCTAAGTATGTTTTATTATGAATTGTTTTTTTTTTTTTTCTTAAGGATTTATTAATTAATTTTAATTTTTTTTAGGTTAAGTGAAGGCTTTTAATACAAAAACTAACATAACAAAACAAAATAAATACAAAATTGAAACACAAATAAAAAAATTTTTAATAACTTTTTTCTTAGACTTGGTAAAATTGTATGGTAGGGGTGGGAGTGTAAGAGTTCAGTCACGCCCATTTAATTAAATATCATATCTAACGGTTTTATAAAGCCGTAAACAAAGTTTCAAGTCGATATATCTACTGAAAGTATTTTTGGCCGCAGTCTCCATACAAGCTGGCCCACTGTGCGCTGGTGTAAAGCATAACAAGTTGAAAGAAGACAAAAATTACAAACTGTTTTTTCGGGTGTCTTCTTTTCAATGCGTATTCTATTTTTACTTCAGCGTCAGAAATTATTTCATTTTGTGACGCCAATCCGAGTGCGGCGAAGTTTTCCACTAATAACACGATAACACACTTTTTTCTATCGATAAACGTTTCAAAGTAACCTAGCGCTGCTTTGGCGCTGTAAAAATTAAAACTATTCGTTTACAAATCCAAAATAAATTAAAGTGAAGTAAATATTTATTAATGGTGGTTTCACGGTTAGTACACAAGTAAATATATGAATGTGTATTTGCTTGTAAGTAAATGCATAGCTATGCATATTGTCCATGCTAACTTCTTTTTAATTAATTTCACTATTGAAGCGAACTTTTATTGTTGCAACTGTTACGAGTCTGCTTACACCAAAGGCGAGCCGGCTAGCTTTAGTCACCGTCAGGGCGGGATTTCTTCCCAATGCCCGCAGAACGCACAATCCCGACAAATCGGCATCTCCACCAACTAACACAAAACATCTCGGACACTACTTAACAAAATACAAATGAAACGGAAAACACTTAAAGACGGAGGTTTGGCTGTTTTACCTCGACGCGCCCACCCTTCCTGTGGCCAACAGGTTGTCTGTCCACCCATCCTGGACGTCTACGCCTATCTACTCCATGACCAGATTAGGACCCGCTTCCCCCCTTGGAATAATTTACGCCTTCATATTCATCTCTCTTAAATTTAATTTACTCACACATGCGGTTTTGGTTTAATTAATTAATTAATGAACTTTTTTTTGTTGCAGTATTCGAGCTAGGATGAGCCTATTGCCACATGTAATGCTGGCAAAAAAATGCAGGGATCCGATTCCAATCCAAACCTCGATGCTTTAAACAAAGGCTTCAAAAAAAACGGGAATCTCGCCTACCTACCCTATTGGAGCTCCAAGTGGTAATCGCGATGTCCTCAAGGTAAAGTTCATTAAGCCCTCGAATGCTTAGATTGATCCCCTTCCCCAAAGTAAGTCTTCTCACTCTTCTTTTTTTTGTTTTTCTTTCAGCTCATCTGGGCTCGATGTGCTAACGCCACCCTTGACGCCCGTCTAACCCTTGGTTGATGACCCCCCTTCGATTATTTTTTTCTTATTAACTAATAATGGGACTGTAACTACCTATATACAAATAAATAAATAAATGTGTAAAGATAATGAACCCAACTCTGGGGTTAGGTTGGATGAGGGCTTCGGCCGCCCCAGCGATGAGCCGATGCCAGGGATTGATGGCCCCGTCCAGCTTTTTGGCGGACTAGCAATGGCCTCCTCCGCGGTACTGCGCCAATTATTTAATCCTTTTGGGACAATAAGGAGGATCCAAGGTGCTGCCCGAACAATTGTGGGTTTTGGGGAGCTACCTGGCCTCTTAGAATGGACTCACTTTGCGTTAGGCTGGTTCAAAATTCCTCCCCTCGGCAGTCATCTTGGGATTAGGCGGCGGCGGTGCCTCTGGGCCGTGATTGGCTTCCAATTTTTACCCTGCCTCTTTACGTCTGGCTGGGTGTCTTTAACCTCAGATGGGTTGGTGGAATACACGAGGATCACTAAACCATACCACTATAATTTTTCTTCCACCGCCTTACTTGGATTTATTTTACGTTGAACCTAACCACTGAATCACTTGCAGAAAATTCGTCACAAAAAATGCTTTTTTTATTCGACCCGGTGAACGATTTAAAGGAGGCGTTCGCTCGGTCTTTCTACCGCCGCCGCTTGCCTTGACTGTTTCCGTGCCTGCCATTTTCACCCCCTTTTATTGCTTTGCTATCTCGCCGTTGTGCCATTTCATCTTGTCCCAAGGTTAATGCCCGCATCGAAGGCCATGGCCTAGTTCCCTTAGGAAGTGGGTGCGAAAGGGACTGCACCTGTTGCATCTCTCTCCTAATCTTCATTTCCCCTCTACGATCATCAAACCTTCTAAAACATACGCCAGAGGCGCTTTCTCCCTTCCCCATCTACCGTGAGCTGCCAACTCGCTCCGTTTTAACCTTTTTGAAGTTTGGCGCCTCGGCCCGTGCCTATCGATATAGCTTAAATGCAACACAACTTAGGGCCGTTTTCTCATGTTGGTGTTTTTGCAAATCTAGGTGGATTTGCTGCATTTGCTTTGCTCATGTTCAATGCTAACCATCTAGATGCATTTCGTAGCAATCTACTTGATCCTCATTGATTTCAAATCCATCTACATGGTAATGTAAATGAAATATTTTTATGTATCCGCGCATATGGTCACACTGAAAATTATTTGTAAACAAAAAACAGCTGCTACTAAAAACAGTAAAGTAAACATGGAAAATATTGGACGTGCGTTTTATATACAAACACTTGCAGACATTGCTGAAGAGACAGATGTACATATTAATTCCTCTAGAGTCTATAACCGACGCACAAACTATTTCGAGACGTATGAGGACTCCGATTTTATAAAAAGATTTCGGTTGTCGAAAGCAACTGCCAAGTTTGTGTTATATAAAATTCACACAAGCCTGCAGTCTAATATAGAGAGGTTAGTAAGTTTTTATTTTGTATTATTTTCAATATGCAATAATAAAATGCTTTCAGGCAAACTTGTATACTGTTTGTACAAGCTGTTAATAGCGCTTCGTTTCTATGCAAGCGGAAGCTTCCTGATTACAGTTGGCGATTTTTGTGGAGTTAGCGTGTCCACAGCAAGCCGAGTTGTAAAAGAAGTCTCCTTTGCAATTGGTGGCCTGTCAAAAATGTTTATAAAATTCCCACCCAGTGACAACATCGATGGAATCATATCTGTCTTTTACAACATCGCAAAGTTTCCTAAAGTCATTGGAGCTATTGATTGCACTCATGTAAAAATTCAATCACCAGAAGGAGATAATGGTGAAATTTTTCGAAACAGGAAAGGATACTTTTCCTTAAACGTGCAAGTTGTTTGCAATGCAAATCTTGTAATTCAGGATTTAGTTGCTAGGTGACCTGGATCGGCACACGACAGTAACATATTTCAAAACAGCCGGCTAAAATTCTTACTGGAGAATGGGCATTTTGGAAGTAATTACATCTTGGGCGACAGTGGATATAAGCAGACCGCATACCTAATGACACCTTTGTTAAATCCGCGCACAGAAGCCGAAAAATTGTACAACGAGTCCCAAATTCGCACCCGAAACGTTGTTGAGCGTTGCTTTGGAGTGTGGAAGCGGCGTTTTCCCGTTTTATCAATGGGAATGCGTATCCAAAATAAGACCAAAATGGCAGTAATCGTAGCTTGCGGCGTTTTGAACAATATTGCTATTCGATCGAGAGATCCACTTCCCCCAACAGAATACGCAGTTCCAACAGAAATGCCTAACCCACTGGATGAAAATTTGAGTACTGATTTAAATACAGATGTAAATGAAAGATCTCGTTTAATTCTAAATTACTTTTCAAGGTACGACTTCTTTATGATTTATTTATTAAAATCACCTATAATTACATATTTTTTGTTTTTGCAGAATGAATACAACTTAATTTTACTTTAACTGCAAATTGGATCACAGATGTGATCTTGTTAAACTTTCTAAAATAAGAATTAAATGGAATGCCTTATAAATTTAAATAGGTTTTTTTATACTAACATGTGAAATTCAGTTTTGTCTTTTTTTTCTCCAATAACACTATGCGCAGCTTTCGCTCACGAGCATCACCCTCATGCCTTTCTTGCGCTCGCTGGTTTTCGGACCTGAAAAAATTCTGTTGAGCCTGCAGCAGCATTATATTTTCTTCAGTGGCCCACAAAGATGATACCTTGGCACTTGCAGGTGGGCCACCACCAGTTTGGTATTTTACCGCTCTCTCCTTTGCCAGCTCCGACTTCGACTTCCGCTTCATTGTGAAAAATTTGTAGCGGAGCTGTTTCCATTCGCGCCAAATGCCTGTTTGTCCGCTAAATTTTTCGGCCAGTTTGATCCATGTCTCCCGCTTTTGTTTCCAGATCACTGCGTCCGACTTCTTGTTCTCAAGAACATCCTTCTTCTCCTCTACGAGATCCACAAGTGAAACCTCCTCCTCCTCCGTGAATTGCTTGCTTCTTGTTTTTGATTCTTTGCTGGACATTTTCAATTTCAATTGGCGCACAATAAACAAAACAAGAAACAGCTGTGCGGAGGCGTGCTGCCAACCTACTATTATACCTTTCCAGTCCTCCCGGTGTGACCGTGGCGTAAATGCCCGAATTTATAATCAACCAACATGACCCAAACAATTGCACAAAAACCATCTAGTTGCAAAATCTAGATGGATTTCGATTTGAGCAAAAAAATGAACATGAGAAAACGGCCCTAAGTGTAGTTTGCCCACTTTTTAAAACAGGAGACCCTGCAGTTTGCTCCAACTACCATGAGATCTGTCTACTTCCCATCGCCTATAAGATTCTGTCGGGAAATATTTGTGAAAATCTAAAGCCGCTGATAAGCACACTGATTGGACCTTATCAGTGTGGCTTTAGATCAGGTAAATCCACCACAGACCAGATATTCACATTACGACCAATCCTGGAGAAGACCTATGAGAAAGACATAAAAATCTACCATCTTTTTGTTGGTTGTCGCCTTCGACACACCGTTAAGGTCAAGGTTCTTTGAACGATCGGTCGAAAAGTCAATTTTACAACTTTTCTAGTAAAATAAATGTATGATATGTGGCAGTCGAGTTTAAGCCACGACACTAAAAGAAACTTATTTGCTTTGAAAATGAATTAAAATGAAAGCGAACAAATTAAAATCAAAATAAAATTAAAAAATTCCCAATCCAAATTCATGCGCATGCGCACCGGAGCATTTGTTTGCACTACCTTGTTTTTATTGTATCATGAATTACGCGCCTGTATATCTTAGTCAGGTATTAGATGCCCTACTAGGGCACCGGTAACACCGGTTTGTAAACAAAAAAAAAACCCATTTCTATTGGGCCTATTTTTATACCCTAGCAAAGGGTATTATAATTTTGCCCAAAAGCTTGCAACGCATAGAAATATTAATTTCCGATATATATAAATTCTTGATCAGGGCGACGAGCTGAGTCGATTTAGATTTGTCCGTCCGTTTGTCCATCTGTTTCTACGCCCACTAGTCTCTCAGTTTTAAAGCTATCGATCTGAAACTTTGCACAGACTCTGCTTTTTACTGCACGCTGGTAGTATGCCGAAACCGACCGGATCGCATGACTATATCTTATAGCTGCCATAGGAACTATCGGTCGAAAAATGCGTTTTAATGAGAAAATCTTTTTTGTTTTCAATGTAAGCGTCCTTACACTAGGCCATTATTAATATTATATGCTTCTAAACAGATTTGCAAGTTTTGGTCAAAATCGGATGACTATATCTTATAGCTGCCATAGGAACAATCGTTCGAAAAAGTAGTTCTAGTGAGAAAAACTTGTTTGTTTTGAATGTTAGCATCCGCAATCTCGGCAAATAACAAATATTTTATGCTTTCACACAGATTTGCAAACTTTGGTTAAAATCGGATGACTATATCTTACAGCTGTCGTAGGACCGATCGTTCGGAAAATGGGTCTCAGTGAGAAAAACTTTTTTGTTTTAAATTTTATCGTTCTTAAACTTGGCGATTGTTAATTTGATATGTTTTCAAAAAGATTCGCAAAATTTGGTCGAAATCGGATGACTATCTGTCGGGGAAAATTGGTTTCAGTTGGAAAAATTTTTGATTTTAACTCGTGATATTTGAAAAACAGCATTTGAAAGGGTATAAAAACTTTGGCACATACGAAGTTATCTTGGCCTTCTCCTTTTAGGGCCGTTTTCTCATGTTGGTGTTTTTGCAAATCTAGGTGGATTTGCTGCATTTGCTTTGCTCATGTTCAATGCTAACCATCTAGATGAATTTCGTAGCAATCTACTTCAACCTCATTGATTTCAAATCCATCAAATTAAGTATTTTTATGTATCCGCGCATATGGTCACACTGAAAAATATTTGAAAACAAAAAACAACTGCTGCTAAAAACAGTAAAGTCCGAATTGTTATTAAGTAAACTATAAATGGAAAATATTTAATATACAAGAACACCTGCAGACATTGCTGAAATTACAGATGCACATTCTGATTCCCCTAGTTCATTGCTTAAGCTAAGTTTACACATCCAAATAATTTGACTAAATTTTGATAAAAATAGCCATGATTAAAGATTTTACAGGATTAAAATCTTAAACTATACTTCCACGCAATAAATACGCAAATAATTTGATCAAATATGGCCGGAAAGTTCCACAATTTGGCCTATATAGCCCAATTTTCATGAAAATTTGTCCAAATTATTTACCTGTGTGAGCATAGGATTCGACCTACTGCTTAATCCCCCCATCATAGTAACAAGTCGTTCCAAAAGAAAACCTTCTCCTCCTCTGTAAAATTCTTGATTTAATTTTTGAAATTGGCGCGCAATAAAAAAGACAAAATTCAGCCGAATGCAGAGGTGCTGCCAACCTAGTATTTCACCATTCCAGCCCTCCCGGTGTGACCGTGGCGCAAATGCCCGAATTTATAATCAACCTACATGAGACAACCAATTGCGCAAAAACCATCTAGTTGCAAAATCCAGATGGATTTCGCTTTGAGCAAAAACATGAACATGAGAAAACGGCCCTTAATGTGGCAAATGTGGCCGCCACCTTTGTGGAGTGGCAGGAACAGGAGCAGCAGAGGGAAAAGAGGAAGCACAGATACTGGGTCAACCCATATCTAAGCGAGAGAAGTGAAAAGAGTGCAATGCCTTGAAGTTTGAATGTATAAATTACGAAATATTTGTTATAGTTTCAGAACATGATCCAAAATCCTGATGTTTTTCACAAGAACTTCCACATGAGCTATACATGCTTTGAAAAGCTTTTCCAAATACTTGATGCCAAGGAGCATGTCTCGCCCGGATGACATACCAACTCAATTGAAATTGGCAGTAGCTTTGGAGTAGGGACTGGTGCTGTTGCCATTAATTAAGATCGTTGACTTATTTCTATCATGTGTAACTAGGTTTTTGGCGTCCGGAGATATACAACGTCATGTGTCTTCGTATTATCGGATCAGCAAGTGGAGAATGGGCGTCCTTATTGACAAAGTAAGTGATGACATTTGCGCGGAGCTGAAGTATGAGTTAGCTCCATGGAGTAACGATGGCATGCTGCAAGATGCAAATGAGTTCGAGGAGACTTGAAATTTTCCGAACTGCAAAGGAGCAATTGATGGCAAACATGTGGCCATAAAAGCACCAATCGATAGCGGGAGCTTGTTTTTCTACTATAAAGTATAAGCTCACATTTTCGTATAACTTTAATTACATTGTTTTTTACATTTCAGGGCTTCCACTCAATTGCGCTATTGGCTGTATGCAATGCATCCTACAAGTTTACAAACGTAAAGGTTGTCGCTTATGGTAGTGAAGGAGATGTAAATGTGTTTTCAAACACAAAATTTGGAAAAGATATTCTCTCCGACCAACTCGACTTTCCCGACAACAGGGTAGTTGGAGTCAGCCAATTGCCATATTTTTTGCTAGGCGATGATGCGTTTCCGTTATGCAAACGCATAATGAAGCCATACAGCGGGAAAAATGTGACAGCAGAGGAGCGTATTTTCAATTATCGATTGAGCAGGGCACACCGCTGCATTGAGAACTCCTTTGGGATCCTGAGTTGGAAGTGGCAAGCCTGAGCGGGCACAAAAGATTGTGTATGCCTGCTGCAATTTTTTGATGCGAGTGGCTTAGGATGATTATGTTGCAGTTGCCGACTTGCGAAGCAATAATGCTGCGACCAGCAACCAATTTGATGGCAATGGCTCCATATCCCACTCAGGGAGATCGATGGACTATACCAAGTTTGTGCGTAATTCTCTTAGAGACTATGTTGTGTCCGAAGATGGAGGCGTTCCCTGGCAGAATGAGGCAGCATTCGCATGAATCATAGTTTATGTGCTATTTAAATATATGTTTATTTTATAAAAAGAATAACAAATTTTATGTTCATTGCCTTGTATCACTCCGCTGTGACGTCGAGCATGGCTGAGTAATTGACCATTATTCCATAATGTTTTGAAGTCTCAATTCTTAAAATAAAATTAGTAAGTGCGTGGAAAAAGACGTGGTGAAGTTTCGCAAAAATAAAAATTATTTATTCTTGTCACTATGCCCTTTGGCAATCTGCAAAATTAACGCAGTGACCTCCAATTGTACGTCGGTGATTGCCTCTTCCGACATTTTTGCTAAATGGTGTCCCAAAAGGTCAGCATTTCAAAGTGCTTTTGTCCCTTTATAGTAGCGCTTGTCTCTTTAGATCAACCACAAGCCTGAAAGTAGGCAACCAAAAATCCCACCACTTGATCACTTGAAATTCGATAATTTAACTATTTTAAAATTAACCAAAAGGAGTGTATCCCATTGTGTGCAACTTTAGCTAAACTTAGATTTATTTTTATTGTGGGCTCAGTCTGCTAAAATTAAATTAATGTCGGTAGCATTATCGATTCCCCTTTTATTCGGTTTATTCGATGAGTCTCATTAGCGATTACCAATCGAAAAATGCACCCCTAATTGCCACGTATTTCCGTACCAGCTGAACACGCCGACCAAAAGCCACGTTCTTTTCGCTAAACAGTTCTCGAGCCAAGCAGACGTGTCAGCGGAAAAATTATCAAAATTCGGGTTTAACCTAACCCAGTGGTTTCCGATCAAATTTCAAACCCATCTAATCAGCACGGCCAACTAACAAGAAGTTACAATTAATCTGCCTTCAAAGGAGAAAAATCCAGTTTTATTTTCGCCTGCGTTGATAAGTGCTACTTTTCTCCATGAAAATATCAGCTCACGCTTGGTGAGTTACCCCATTGCCTTGACAATTTCTGTCAGCCAATTCATGGTTTTCTGCAGAGGTTTAAAACAATCCCAGCAAAAGCCAATTCGGAGATCGTTCCAAGACCTAACATCTTGGCGAAGCCTCTCTAAACAGCTGCCTCAGACAGCAAAGAATAATTTGAGCGCCAGCCTGCTTATGGTAATTATACAATCCGCTTGCTTCCAACAGTCACATTCTAATTACCCCTTCGTGGTACCGTTCTCTTCACTTAATCATGAAGGTCTGGCCCCTTGTCCCAGATCGCCAGTCATCGTGCTCAGCTCCCTGACTAAAACCGATTAGGACTGCTGTTAGCCTCGACAAACAGACAATCATCATTGGGCAGTTATAAGTGCCGGCCAGCGCACGCACGAAAGCCGTGGATGAAGGCTCTTTCCCAGCAACATAACCCAGTTTGTCCAATGCGTGAGGTAGTGAATCCGTAGTGCACACCCTGGTACCTCTGTTCGGACTGTTTCCCAGCTAAAAAGTGCTTTCTAAAGAAAACCGTTAGAAGTCTCTTTGAGGCCCAGTGCACACCCTGGGATCTGTATTGGATAATTTAAAACTAAGCCTCCCCAGAGAATATAGTGACCCAATAGAAAGAGAAGTGAGAAAGCCAAGTGAAATTAAAAGAAAAGGGCTAAATTTGTGGCTGCTACATAAATCAATTCAAGACATTTTTTTTGTTGGGCCAATTGGCAAAACGCTCTCACAGAGCAAGTGAGAGTTCTTTAAAGTTTTTTTTGTCTTGCTTTAACCCTTCTCTTGGCTAAATGTACTTTAATATTGCTGCTGTGATCGTCAAAACGTAGACCGAAAAACAAGCTTCACACAGAGTAAGCGCCGCTTGTGTCATACTCTCTTACTCTGTCAACACAGTTGTTTTTTTATAAGTTTGACAACCTAATTAGAGTAATGTGCACACAGCCCAACAACAAAGTAAACTGCCAGCCATAAGAGAAAGCCTAAGAAGTGTCCTCTTACTTTACAGCTAACTTTTACTTTCATTTCACTTGCGCTTAGAATAAACTTACTATTATAGATATCTTAGGTAGTACTGCTCGTTAGTAAAAACAAAGAAAGATTTAAGAATGAAGTTTAGATACTAAAGCTCTAAAGAAAATATATGAAAATAACGCTTAGACTTAATGGATACCCTTTACTACTAAAAATATCTTATTTTAATATGCTTACCTCTACTCAATCATGAATTCAATGAATAAATTTATAATGAAGTCCGAATAAGCTAAATTTTTCGTCCGGAAATCATAATGAGCCGCCATGGGATGAAGTGAACAACGCCTCATTGTTTTAGGGATCACCAATAGACAATGTTCCATATCTGCAAGTGGTGATCATGGTAGGGCGGGGAATATGGCCACTGAACAACACCTCAGTGTGGCCTGAACCCGATATGTACTTCTGAGCCCCCCTTTTCTTTTCTCTCCTCCTCTATTCTGCTCTCCAAAGCCCTTTTTTTCCATCCTTCCCAGGCTAAGTGATAGGCTTCCACTACCCTATAAAATCAAAACAACCCGTGAGTATTAAAATTATATGAGTATACACTATCCACGAGCTAGTAACCTGCGGTGACTGATTTTGAACCACCCCCACATTGCCGACGAAGATAGCCGGATCAAGCACGGGTTCGGCACAGGTCTACTTCTTCCATCTGCTCGAACAAGATACCAACATCCGTTGTATGCTACACCTTCTGCATGGATTGGCCCTCAGCCATGCGGTTGGTTTGGGACAAAAAGCTCTCGAGGGCATGCGACATCCTCTCGGCTACTGGTGTGGTTAGGCCGACATTTTTTTTCGGCGTGCGTCCTTTTTTCTGAAATGAGGTAAGCTTTTCAGAAAATACATCGCAATTATCTGTGTTTAACTTACATATTGGTATACCGACTCCGTTTAAACCTCAAAATCATTTGAGAGAGACGTTCCAGCCAGTCGCAATTCGAGACGGGTGTGCTCGGCTCACTTGGATCGTGTTCCGAAGAAGAAGTTCAGCAAGAAATAAGACATAAGTGTGTAATTTATGTAAGCTTATTTAATCAACTTACTTCCGCATTGTTGATGTATTCGGCAGAAAGGACATTGCGCCCGCAAACTCCCAATCAACGGCACTGGATTCAAGTAAAGCAGGTGAATCCAATGGAGCCACCTGCGCTTCCCGATTCGAAGCGCTTTGCAGACGGAATTTTGGTGTGGTACCGGTTGCTGTCCTTCAGCGCTACCCATGCATCCTTGCATTCCATCACTTTTAATAAATATATTTTATTAAAATGAACATTTCAATATGTAGCGGCATCACTTGCCGCTTTTGGCAAGCTCTTCACTAATACACAAACAGGGAGCGTTGTCTGCGTTGAAATCCGAGTGCTTCTTGTTCGCCAACTCCTACACTTCGCTCTTCGCTTTTACGGCGTTTATCAGATTCAGCTTGTCCGTTCTTGGAAATGCCATTAGGCGACGCTTTCTGTCGGAATATTTTTTAGCTGCGCTCATTTTTAATTTGGCCTTCCAATTTTACCGCACAAATTAGAATAAAATCCTTTTTTGTTCACGTCACGGTAAAAAAGAGGCGTTAACAGCACCTAAATCTATTTTATTGTTTTAACATAGCTTAGTGGCAAATGTAAGCTTTTTTCGGTATATGTAGCAACCGAATATGAAACGGTCACACGAAAAAATTCCTCAGCAGTTTTTATACTCTGTATCAAAGGTACAAAGAGTATATTAAGTTTGTGCAAAAGTATGTAACCGTCAGCAAGAATCATCTCCGACCCTATAAAGTACGTATATATATTTTGGATCAGCATCAACAGCCGAGTCGATATAACCATGTCCGTCCGTCCGTCAGTATGAACAAAGAGATCTCAGAGATGGTAAGAGATAGAGGTTTGACATGTATGGGACATATATTTCTTATGCTTGGGAAATTGTAAAAAAATATATATGTTTTAAAGTGCGAACAGAACCATGATTGCTTAAAGGATTTATAATGGGATGAGAAGAACATAACATAAGGCGGAATTGATGGTAGGGAGGGCAACGCGACGAGCAAGTAAGAACATCTGCTTGCCCAAGTACGATCCGAAGCAGAAACGAAGACATGAGTGACCGTAAAAAATACAAATAGAAATGTGTTATCCGATTGTCCATGTATCTCAACCCTGAGCCAGCCGTAAACTAGCCGGAAACCGATAGATGGACTCGGAAAAAAAGGCGGTTCATAACAACAAACAAGCAATTCTTACAAACTATTTGCTAGAATGTATTGACATCTAACACAATCACAAAAATTAGCAATCATGATGGCACATCACGCCCGTTCACCAGCACAATCGAACAAAAGAAATGTTTTTTTTATCGATTTGTGCTGGAGAGCGCGCTCATTGAGTCCACAACTGTGCTGTTAAGCGTAAAATGTGGTGTTGCGAATCTTTACTTCCGCTTCTTATTATTTGTAACTTCCTTAATCTTAATCTCAAGATGGCAACTTTCAAAGTGAGAAAAAAATTGTTTGCATTCGATTGTCAAAGCAGCATGAGAAACTCGCTCGTCTATATTGATTAAGAACAAGCGAATTACTATAGCAAATGACAGCCGTTCCTCGCGATAAGGATAAATTAAGAGATAACAAGAGATAACACAATGACCGACAAAATAGGAATGAGTCTCGACGAAATCATCAAGTTTGAACGCTCACAGCAAAAGCCACAGGAAGCGGAAGCTCGCAGCGGCAGCCCCGCATGCCGTCCTGTTAGAGGATAATGTTTGACAACTGGCGCCGGAGAACGTGGTGCCCCTGGGGACCAATACCTGCCGATGGATCGTTCGCTGAAAAATCTAAATGTGGAAGTTACGATTTGAAAAGCTTCGACAGGAAGCTTGATATTGACGACGAAGCCAACTCTAGCTTGATTTGGGATAATTTGTTTTCCGACTTAAGTGACACAGAAATAAAGGCGATCTTCAATATCTTTGGGCCAATCAAGAAGTCGACCGTGCATTATGTTCGCTCGGGTTAAACTTTGGGCACAGCCGTTGTGATAATTGAGAAAAGCAAAGATAGTTTAAAAGCATTTAATGAGTGTCCTGGTTTGCTTTCATATGGTCGACCCATAACCATACAACTTGCCATTTTCCCGACCCTCCGGAGCGGCTAATGTGGGATCTGACATGCGTGTTGGTGGCCAAGCAGGCGGCTTTAGAAGTCCAGGAGCTGCACCTGGTGACATCAAACACGGCAACCAGCGTAGCGATCCCTGCTGCTACCCCATCTTAAGGAACACCTTCCTCCAGCCCCCCACCAACATGGCCTTAGATCGGGACACAGCACCACCTCTGCTCTCTGTGAGCTCTCCACCTCCATAGCGTCAGGTCTAAACAGCACTCGCTCCCATGAGAGATCAATTGTTGTGGCCCTTGATCTCTCTAAGGCTTTCGACATGGTCAGCCACACAATCCTTCTCCAGGACCTGTTCCATAGTAGTCTTCCCAACCAATTAACAAGATGGATGGCCAACTACCTATCCGGTAGACAAGCCCACGTTGACTTCCGTGACAAACTCTCCAAAACACGTGTTATCAAGCAGGGAGTACCACAAGGCGGCGTACTGTCTCCACTGCTGTTCAACATATACGTTGCTGGCATACCACCACCTGCTCCTGATGTAAAAATCGTCACCTATGCGGATGACTGCTCCATCATCACAACCGGCAGAGATGTGGGAGCTCTTGAACTAAAATTTAATGCCTACCTTCCCAGCCTAGCTCGCTTCTTTAATGACAGAAATCTGAGCCTGTCCGCTCCTAAATCGACCGCAACCCTCCTTACGACTTGGACTAAGGAAGTCAAACAAGTCCTCTATATTTACATCGACGGACAACGAATCCCAACCGTTAACAACCCCAGGATACTGGGTGTTACGTTTGACTCCCTCTTTACCTTTGCCAAACAAGCGGAAGATGTCATCAAGAAGGTAAGGAGCCGAACTAAGGTCCTGAAAGCCATAGCAGGTAGTACATGGGGAAAGGAAAAGGAGACCATAACCACAACCTACAAGGCGATCGGGAGATCCATGATCAACTATGCTGCCCCCATCTAGTCGCCATCAATTAGTGACACCCAATGGAGGACCCTAAGAAGCAGGCCCACACCTCCATCGTAGCTGAAGTCATAGGAACCTACCGGCTTAACTCTTGGCGGCAGACCTTCCCCCCCCCCCCCATAGACTCGTTAGAACTGACACTCCCACGAAACTCAAGGACCACACTATCCCAGCTAAGATCAGGAAAATCCAAGCTCCTAAACAGCTTCCTTTCGCGGATCAACCCCGACGTCGTGGATAAATGTCCCAAATGCTGCTACAGCCCACACGACACTAAGCATCTCTTTGAGTGCCCCCGCAATCCCACAAATCTGGTACCAGCGGACCTCTGGACCCACCCAGTCGAGACCGCCCTATTCCTCGACCTGGCCCCAGATAGCTCTACATCTCTTTTTGACCTTACCCTCTACCTATTCTTTCACTTTCACTCTCTACGTACATATCTTTCCAGACGCCGCTACAAAAACAACAACAACCAGCGTCGCGAACGCAAGGCCTTACTCACTGCTGAGGAACTTAATGGACTCGTACATTAAAAACAAGCCAGTTGAATAATCTAGTCTATAGTCTGATTCTTAACACCAAGCAAAGGAACCATTTCATATTGGATGTGCTCGTACACTCAGAGAAAGAATAGATAATTTATACTTGGATCAAGAATTTACGATGTCAAACAAAGAGTAAGAATGAAAGCTTTGATCTCAAGAATTTTACTGTTAAAAATTGGTTAGTAATGGAAATTCGTGATTCAAGAGCGAGTTTCTTAACTCAAGAATAAACTTTTTATTCACAATTTCAAAATGTCCTCAAAAAGCTTATATAAGTACGTACGCATTTACATTAGTCTAGGACTTAAATGGACTCTGCTGAGTTAGTACTAGAACTCATATACAATATTTATTTAACAATTATTTCATTGTATTAATGTAAGTTATACCTGCAGAAGGAAATACACTAAAGTCAGGGCGCAACATACCTATGAAATGTAGCTGGACTATTTATAGTAAGACAATTCAATCTGCCACAACCCCTCAATGGTACAACTAAAGTTTACGCCGAACTTGAAAAACTACGCTCCATTAACTTGCTTAGCACTCACTTCGATTATTTAATCAACAGCTCTCACTTAGAATTAGTTTTCCATAACACCCAAAGCCGGCATTGTCTTATTAGGAATGTCCAGTCCGATTGATTTCAAAGTTTTATTTTATTTATTATTTTATCTCTCTGTTGTTTATTTTGTTATTTTACAATCCAGCTACATCCATAGCCTTTTTTATACTCTGTACCGAAGGTACATAGAGTATATTAAGTTTGTGCAAAAGTATGTAACAGGGAGAAGGAATAGTTTCCGACCCTATAAAGTATATATATTCTTGATCAGCATCAACAGCCGAGTCGATATAGCCATGTCCGTCTGTCCGTCCGTCCGTCTGTCCGTCTGTCCGTCTGTCCGTCCGTCCGTCCGTATGAACGAAGAGATCTCAGAGATGGTAAGAGATAGAGGTTTGACATGTATGGGGCATATATTTCTTATACTTGCAGGCAGATCAAGTTTATTTTCAATTTTTGCCACGCCCCCTCGCGCCACCGCAATTTGGAAAAAACGTCATATCTCCTACAGTTTTGGAGATAGATCGTTCGTTCCTTCTAGAGATACCTTGTAAACAAATTATTATCGTTTGCTGAAGGAATGATAAAGATCGGATGAACGATACTCAAGTTATGTGCAAAAAACGGCCACTTAACACCACCCACCCCCCCACCAATAACCACAGCAACATACCCTAACCGTTCATCACAGGCAATCTTAGTGCGAGAGAGAAAGAGAGAGAGAGAGAGAAACTTAGAGAGCGCACCGCGTTGTGCGCGGGGTGTTAACTGGCCGTTTGACTCCTGAGCAAATGCGAGTGTAAGGGTACAGAGTATGTTCTAGTCGGGCTTGACCGACTTTCTTTCTTGTTTTCATTATGTAAAAAATATACTGAGTGTCATAAGCTTATTTTTTAGGGTTCAGGGTTGTTGTGTTTTCTTGAGGGTTATTCTCTACTAAAATCTGTGTATAAACGTATACTCCACACTTTATCTACTCTACATATAAAACAGTTTGTCCTGACTGACTGACTGACTGATTCACTGATTCACTGACTGGCAATCAACGCAGAGCGCAAACGGTAAGAGATAGAAGGCTGAAATTTGGACAGGAGTTTCCATTAGTATTGAAAGTGCGTACTAAGAAGTGGTTTTGGAAAATTCTGCCGGGAAATGTGGAAAATTTGCGAAAAACTTTTGTATGCAACTTTTTTGTTTACCATCCGATCATGTTCAAATTCATTTTCAAAGATCTTAATGAAAATTCAAGAAGAACTGCATACAAATTTTCCCGAAAATTTGTCAATTTGTTGTTAATTTTGGGTTTTTTTCATGAGAGCGAGTGTGAGAGAGAGAGCGAGCTTGGTTTAGTGGTGGTTGAATTTGAATTTATTTGAGAGAGCGAGTTTGCTAAGGCTAAGCAGTCTATTAATAGAATGAATTCAATTGCTTACACACACACACACACACACACACACACACACACACACATATTTGTGAGGTGAGAGGTGCACAGCAAAGTCACCACTGACGTAGCACGCAGGGTTGAGCGATCAGTTGCAAATCGAATTTGCCGATGGGAGGAGAGCAGCCTCAGCCACTTTTCCATATGGCGAGAACTTTGTTGGGGAGCACTGGGGCTCCAGCAGGAAATAAGAGTTTACAATTACAAATTCAGTGCCCAATGATGTTCCGCTATAACAAAAAGCAAAGCTACAACTCGAACAACAACAACAAGAGCAGCTGAGGCAACAACAAAAACAACTTCAAAAACAGCAACAAGTGCTTTAGCAACAACGAGAGCAACTACAATAAATGCAGCAGAACAACAACAAAAATAATATTAATGAAACAACTACAACAAAAGTTTAATCTATGTTAATAGTAGTGTTAGTAATATAGTTAAACATATGTACATTTGTGTTCCTTAAAAAAATCGGGAATATTTGGTTTCATTTTGTTCAAGTGTCAGAGAGAAAGAGCGAGTTTGCTAAGACACACACACACACATATTTGTGTTCGAGTAACTAAAAAATTTGTAAACAGAGAGTGAGAGCAAGAGAGAGAGAGAGTGTAGGAGAGTGCCAAACCAAAACTACAATCCGAAGAACAACAACAAGAGCAGCTAAAGCAACAACAAAACCAGCTTGAAAAACAAAAGCAAAAACTTCAGCAGATCAAGAACAAAAATAATATTAATGAAACAACTACAACAAATGTTTAATCTAAGTTAATAGTAGTGTTATTAATATAGTTAAGTGGTGGTATGTACTCTTTATAATAATCAACATGCACTAATTGAAATAAAATAAAAAAATTTGTGTTCCTTCAAAAAATCGGCAATGTATGGTGTCATTTTGTTGGGCATATACACACACACGCGGGCACAAAAAAACAGTTAATTCGTTTGTGTGCAGAATGCATAGGTGTGTTGCGTGTTTCTTTCTCTCTCTCTCTCTCTCTTTTGTAGTTTCTTCTAAATGTTTGTTAAAAAACAAACAAACAAAAAACCAGCCTAATTTGCTTACACACTCACACACACAAGAGCTCTTTTAGTGTGCGTGTATCTGTGGGTGGGGAGTGGATGGGAGCTGGGTGGTTAGTGGGTGGGAAGTGAATGGGAACTGGGTGAGAAGTTGGTGGTTAGTGGTTGGGAAGTTGGTGGTTAGTGGGTGGGAAGTGGGTGGGATGTGGGGGGGAAGTGCATTTGAAGTGGAAAATAGTTCGACACGTGTTTTCCCGATTTTGGAAAATCCGCCCAGGAGGAAAATGGCCGGAAAATTCTCCATGCAAAAAACTATTTTTCATCCGATTGGCTTGAAACTCGGTTTGTAAGGATAGAACACGAAATATTTTGAGATGTGAATTTCCAAAGTCGGAAAATCCACCCCCAGGCGTGAAAATTCCCGGAAAATTCTGTAGGCAAAAAGTTATTATTCATCCGATTGGCTTGAAACTCGTTTTGTAAGGATAGAATACGAAATAAAGTGAAATGGGGATAACGATAACGATAAAGCTAAAGATAGCGATAGCGATAGCGGTAATTATTCACTATACTGATGGCGACGCAGCGAAGCGCGACGGGTTATTTGCTAGTCTGTGTATAAACGGATATTCCCAACTTTATATGTGTATAAACGGATATTCTCTACTAAAATCAGTGTATAAACGGATATTCTCTACTAAAATCTGTGTATAAACGGATATTCTCTACTAAAATCTGTGTATAAGCGGATATTCCCAACTTTATCTGTCGATAAACGGATATTCTCTACTAAAATCTGTGTATAAACGGATATTCCCAACTTTATCTGTGTATCAACGGATATTCTCTATTAAAATCTTTTTATCAAGCAATGCTGGGCTACATGCCCAAAACGGAAACATCTGCAACATTGTCTAAATTAAATGAAAGGTTGAACCGCTACTCTTGAATACAGGAACTTCACTTCTCCTGGTAACACTTGCCCCCTAAACCAGATCTTGACCCTTCCTGTTGGTACTAAGTCCCTTGAATTCCTATCCCTTCTTTTAACTCTAATCACTTCTGCTATTGGTACATCTGTACAGATAATCTTTTTTAAGTGCTCGTCCGAGAGATTTAGCGGAATGTTGAATATTATGCCTGCTTTGTGAATGAAATGCCTAAAAATCTTCGGCAAGAATCCTCTTTGACTTAGAGTCTCTGTCTTAGCTAGAGTGTTGGCACTATGTGCTGACTTAAGTTTAACCCTACACCTACCATAACCTATTCTAGAAATCTCCTCAATACCACCAATTTTCAACTCGTGCAGCAGCTCAGATAGCTCCAGTTGGTTGATGGCGTTACGATTGCCTGTATCACAGGTTTTGTCAATAAAAACAATGTAAGGGCCTTTTTGCTCCTCTTCATACATGTTTAATTCCTTGTTATAGCTTGCCCTTGTATTTGTACTCATAGTTTTACACTCAGTCTTTGGGTTTTCCGCAGGGTTCGGAATTGCACATTGCACGCTGCTCGTAAGTGCAGCTGCTGCTCGATGCTCGCAAGCAGCTGCACTCTGCTCGCGAGCAGCACATCCCTGCTCACGAGCAGCGAGCAGCAGCTGCACGCTGCTCGCGGGCTACCGCTCGCTGCTCAGAGCGGGAGTCAAAAAGTGTTGGCTGCTCGCGAGCGAGCAATTCCGAACCCTGGTTTTCCGCAATAGCCTCCAATTTGGATTTGTCTGCAGTCTTTGTCTTCTCTTTCGTGTTCCCTTTGGGTATCATTTTTGGAGCGATTTGCGGCTTGCTTGCATTTTTTCCCGCCTTGTCAATTTGTTCCGTTGCTTTTTTTTGATGTTGTCGCCTCCTCCTCCATTTGTTTTTTGGGTCAAGCTGCGAACCTGCTTCCCACTGCCTGGGCTGTTCTGGCGGTTGTACATCCTCTGCTGGGAGGCCTTCCCTCTCTGCCAGAGCCTGGCATTGCTCCCTTTGGTCTGTAACCTAACCTCTGTCCAATGTGAGAACTCCGTTCGGTAAATATGAAAATTAAGAAGCAAAAGCACCGTTAGTATGCAATGACCAATCTCAAAATAAAACCTGCCGTAAACGCGTGTTGCTAGTTCGGAGGAGAGAACTCTACTGGTCGCTTATCTTTGAATAAGATCGCACGACATTTCAGTATACACCTTACATGGGTGCCTGGACATTGCAACATAGAAGGAAATGAGTCTGCGGACAAACTGGCCAGCACAGGTACCACCATCGAGCTCCTTGGTCAAACTCTGCTACTCAACCTCTCCAACCGCTCTCAGCCATCGCAACCTAACCTAAACTATCATCCTCGTAAAGGTAGCGAAAAAGGTAACAAAAATTGGGATCCAATGTCAGCTCCCAAGAACAATTGTTTTTTGTTTCACATGCGTCAGCAATGTCCCCTCCAAATATACAGATACGTTGTTTTCTTTTTTTTTTAATTTATTTATTAATTTGGCAGCTGCAACAAGAAAAAAAATAATGTTATTATATATACATAAAAATAAACGATAGGGTTTATAATTTACCTTTTTTTTTAACCGACTTTTAAGCTACTTCAGCTATTTCAGTGGTTCCGCCTGCGTCTTTGGAGTTTACTGCATCCTCCTCCTTCTGAACAGCAGCCTTGGCAGGAGGAAGTGCAGCGGCCTTTAAATTGGGACGTGCACCGACCGTGACAAGCGGACGTGCACCGACCGTGCCAGGCGGACGTACCTTGCCTGGAGGACGGGCAACGGCCTTGCCAGGAAAATACGTGCCAACTGAGCTTCTCCGTTGTCCTCCTCATCACTCCCGCAGGCACAGCGTTTCAACTGCATGTGTACGGTCTGCAAGAAAAAAAATTTAAAATAAAAATTAAAAGAAACTACTTTTTTAAAACACTTACACAGTTTTGTATTAAGACAAACGGCATCGCGTCTTCTCTCGCCGGCTGTCGAAGAATTACTGTAACGGAGGATGGCAAGGCTGCCACACTGTAAGAAATTTATGTAGAGGTGGGCGCGTGAGTGACTTCTATGCGAATTTTACTAATATAAGAAAAACTTAAATTTCTCAAAAACTGTTCAGGCGATTTTGATGAAATATGCATCAAAATGCTTGGAAAATGAATGCTAATCGTTGGCACTACCGTGCATTGTGGGCCATTGTCTGGGGGCAAAAATAATAGTTAGCGTCGAATTGTCGATTTTCGATTGCCGCTTGCTCCAGTTCCAATGACTGGTTCCGGTTCGCAAGCTCGCGCCACTCTTATCAGTGGACAATATGAAGACGAGTCACCGGCACCCCCACTAATAAGCGTTTTTCACAAAAACGGTTCACACGATTGAGCTCCAAATCGGTAGACACACTCTTGAAATCTCTGTTATAAGCTAGTATACCGTGCAATGTGGGCCATATTTGGAGCTTAGCAGTTGTCACATAAATATGGACGTAATTTTTTGACGGTTTTTTGTATGGGACTTTTTGAGAGGTTGGTTCACTGATACGCGTTTATCTCAAAAACTGTTCAGACGATTGAGCTGAGATTTTCAGAGTATATTCTTGAATATGTGCCTGAAGTTTTTGCATACCGTGCATATCGGGCCATTATCTGAGAGAGGAGATATAGCCCAAAAGGTGTGGAGCCGATTTTTAGGTGTCAAATTTTTACTACCTGCAATGCTCAAACCCACCCACAGGTCAATAAAAACAGTAGTTCTTGCATTTCTGAACAATTTTGCATTTACAGATCTTTATTTTTTGTGTAAATAGAGAGAAATGAAAAAATAAAATATTCCAAAACGTTCCAGATTCCGTCGTTCCAATTCGACGCTAAATATCCGACGCTATTTTGCCGCACATGTTCCAAACTATAAATTATTTTAAGCCATTAGTACTCAATTCTATCGGAAAAATAGTGAAGAGAACGCTGGCCCGCCCAAAAATTATTTTGAATTGACAACCCTGTTGCTTACAAGTGAGTGGAGTACACAAATATAAATTCAAAAATGACCGCGGCTGCATTAATTGTTTGAATATTGCTGAGAGACATAATCGTAACAAGAGTTTCAGAAATGATGCAATCTACTTTTAATTTCTGATGAAGCGTAAGCTACTTTTCTGCCGCGATATCCGACTGTTTTTCTATATGGCATTACTGCCTCTTCCTGCAGAGTTTTCTGTTTCCCCCATAAAATCATCCTAAAATTTTTAAAGATCAAAAAAGATGTAAAAAGTGGGGTGTATATTTTGACTGCTGATAACTTGTCCTCCGTTTTGTAGTTTGAAATTCTCGCCGATAGAATTTATCGATAGGTTTGATTCGATACTTCATTGAATTAACCTTTTAAATCAAATTTTAATAAACTGCTAATTTATCCACATAATCTTGTTAAATTTATACTTCATTTAAGCGAACAAACTTTTAATTTTGAAAAAAAAATTAAAACTACGAAAATGATATTGTCAGATTTGGCAGGTTTGCTTATTGTTGCTTTCTGCTGCCCTCTGACTTTTGCATTGTTTTTGTGGACAAAATTTTAAAATTCATTTTAATTACTTAAAACCCATCAAATCTTTAATAATATTAATGCAATTCGATCAGTTAAGCATTCAAGCTTTGTTCCTTTTAATTATATTTGACACCAATCTCTTCATTAGCAAAACATAGACCAAATGTCGTCACAAAATTCGCAACATTTGAAAACAACCAAAAGAGGTTTCAGGAACACCGACAATTGCTTTTGGGTTGCTTTTTGGTTGTTAGAGGTTTGTAGAACACGGTCGATAAGGAGAGTCTGGCATCCAAGTCTCAACAGTCGGCAGCGCAAATGTCAACCCTAATACCAACGCTAATGAAAACACCGACCCGTATGTTAATGCTAATGTCAATCTCACCACCAATGCCAACGTCTACGTCAACACTGGTTCCAATTCGATCGATGCCGCTAACTTGGCCGCTCATAACGTCATTAACTCTGACCCCACCAACTCGTTCAAATTTTCATAGTAAAAGTTTCATGTCAACAAACAATCTCCGTTAAATGGTCACGTAGGCAGCCCGAGAACATAATTTAATGCCAACGGTGCCAAAAATATCACCACACTATGCGCTATTGTCATCACGACTTCGGCTGCGTTAAATGGTAGTAATTACCCAACAAATATTTAAAGAAAACCTGCAAACACCCCAGCCAAGTGTGGAAATTGTCAGGTTGACCACACTACCAACTTTAAGGGCTGCCCCTACTTTCAGCAGATTTGATCGATGAAATACATGTCCCTTAAAGAGAATTCAAGAAACATGAATACTTGTACGGCGGTTGCTGCGCCTGCTTCAGCTAATAATGGTCTTAGATCAAGCCCTATCCACCTGTCGTGGGACGGATTAAGTTATCGATAGTTGTAAATTTGAATTGCGCGGTCTTTTAGTATTTCCGCTGAACATGGATTTTTGGCCTTACTGTAAAGGGTCACACTGTCTAAGTTAAGCTAATAAAAAGAGACTGTCAAGTAACTGGAGTTAGGAAAAAGACTGCGGTAAGAGAATAAGACTGTAATTGGATTAAGCCTAACCGCATTGTATTTGCACAGAATAAAACACCACTTTAGAATAAACGTGCCTTGTCACTGGAGTCGTGTCTTTGGACTCTGAACGGCAAACACCAAACCATTTAAGGTAAACTATCGCCACAATGTTAGGTTTTCGTCTATCTGTTTGGAATGAAAACCTCCTAACTAGAAGGGTCAATGAGGTCAAACTGTTTTAACAGCGCAATTTCATCGATATTCTCCTGGTTAGCGAGACAAATTTTAATCTCAACTCTGTCTTCGATATCCCAGGATACTCTATCCACTCTGCAATAAGTATTGTATTAGGTTTGTTAGGATTATATTTTATGTATTTTATATTTCATACTTTTTTCTCTCTGTTTTGTGACTGATGCACTAATTTATAGTACTTATGTACCTGTAGCATTGGGATAATACTGAAATAAAATTAAATTACTTCCAGAAGTCGTATAAGTATTGACGGCACAGCTATATGTATCTTATTATTATTAACTCCCACTTCGACTAGCCATGTGCAAGCGACAAGAGTCATCACCACCGACGCTTGGTTGTTGTTTGCTGAAATCGTTTACTCGCCCAAATAAGAAGACGCCGGGTTGTTCGTGGGTAAAAGCTTATTTATTGGTACTTCTCATGGAGGATGGTCTCAATCTTTGTTGTGCGAGTCGTCTTGCGCTTGTGCCGTCGTGTTTTCTTCCGCATGCAGTGCGTTGATCTTGGTGAATCAGGCCACCAGTTGGTATTTAGTGTTCAATCAACTGCAAAGTTCCCCAGCGATAGCCCCAGGGGCGCCAACATACTCGCCAATTCACACCGAATGCTTGCCGAAGTCTTGCATCACTGTGTGTTAGAGAGAGACACAGTCACATTTTTGCGCTCTCTGCTTGGGGAACCCTGATCTACTGCTCCAAGGTGTTGACTCAAAGAAAATTTTACATAGAAGCACAATTTACTGCGTCGACAACTTTTCACTCAGCTGTTCGCTGTCATTTTGGCTCTTTGAGTTATTTTTTGACTCTCTGAGTTATTTTTTAAATATGTCCGTCTCGCTCTAACTACCGTGTTTTCCTACGTCGCCAGTAATTTTGAGTAGCAGATTTTGATGTGCGTCAAAATAGCGTCGGATATTTAGCGTCGAATTGGAACGATGGAATATGGAACATTTTAAAATTTTTTATTTTTTTAATTTCTCTGTATTTATACAAAAAAATAAAGATCTGTAAATGCAAAATTGTTGAGAAATGCAAGAACTACTGTTTTTATTGACCTGTGGGTGGGTTTGAGCATTGCAGGTAGTGAAAATTTGACACCTAAAAATCGGCTCCACACATTATGGGCTATATCTCCTCTCTCGGATAATGGCCCGATATGCACGGTATGCAAAAACTTCAGGCACATATTCAAGAATATACTCTGAAAATCTCAGCTCAATCGTCTGAACAGTTTTTGAGATAAACGCTTATCAATGAACCAACCTCTCAAAAGTCCCATACAAAAAACCGTCAAAAAATTACGTCCATATTTATGTGACAACTGCTAAGCTCCAAGATAATGGCCCACATTGCACGGTATACTAGCTTATAACAGAGATATTCAAGAGTGTGTACCAATTTGGAGCTCAATCGTGTGAGCCGTTTTTGTGAAAAAAACGCATATTAGTGGGGGTGCCTCGTCTTCATATTTTCCACTGATAAGAGTGGCGCGAGCTTGCGAACCGGAACCAGTCATTGGAACTGGAGCAAGCGGCAATCGAAAATCGACAATTCGGCGCTAACTCTATATTTCTGCTAACAGACAATGGCCCACAACGCACGGTAGTGCCAACGATTAGCATTAATTTTCCAAGCATTTTGATCCATATTTCATCAAAATCGGCTGAACCGTTTTTGAGAAATTTAGGTTTTTATTATTTTAGTAAAATTCGCATAAAAGTCGCTCACGAGCCCACCTCTACATAAATATCTTACAGTGTGGCAGCCTTGCCATCCTCCGTTACAGTTATTCTTCGAAAGCCGGCGAGATAAGACGCGATGCCGTTTGTGTTAATACAAAACTGTGTAAGTGTTTTAGAAAAGTAATTTCTTTTAATTAATATTTTAGGTATTATTAATTTGTATTTTAAATTATTTTTCTTGCAGACCGTACACATGCAGTTAAAACGCTGTGCATGCGGGAGTGATGAGGAGGACAAAGGAGAAGCTCCCCCCCCCACCCCAAAAAAAGAAAAATAAGCCCCAAGCCCGACCTGATCATATGGGAGAAGAGGAATCCACCGATCGGGCCACTGTTGGCACGCGTTTGCCTGGCAAGGCCGTTGCCCGTCCTCCAGGCAAGGTACGTCCGCCTGGCACGGTCGGTGCACGTCCGCTTGCCACGGTCGGTGCACGTCCCATTTCAAAGGCCGGTGCACGTCCGAATTTGAAGGCCGGTGCACGTCCCATTTCAAAGGCCGGTGCACGTCCGAATTTGAAGGCCGGTGCACGTCCCAGTTTGAAGGCCGATGCACTTCCTCCTGCCAAGGCTGCTGTTCCAAAGGAGGAGGATGCAGCAAACTGCAAAGACGCAGGCGAAAAAGCTGAAGCTTAAGTCGGTTAAAAAAAGGTAAATTATAAACCCTATCGTTTATTTATATGTATATATAATAACATTCTTCTTTTTCTTGTTGCAGCTGCTAAATTAATAAATAAATAAATTAATAAATAATAAATAAATAAATAATAAATAAAAATAAATTAATAAAACCAAATGTATGGATTCACTGGCGAGGTGACAGCCAAACATTGAAGCACTATGGCCGATATATTCACGCAGGTATTCAACTGGCTGCCGCTGTGCCACTGCAATAATCAAAAAATTCTGTCCAAGCACGGAGGCCTGCTAATGCTAATCGTTGGCACTACCGTGCATTGTGGGCCATTGTCTGGGGGCAAAAATAATAGTTAGCGTCGAATATGGACTTTGCCAGTGCTGCCAGAGCTCCAGATTCTGTGGTCATTCATATGCGAATTTTGATAAAATAATAAAAACCTAAATTTCTCAAAAACGGTTCAGCCGATTTTGATGAAATATGGATCAAAATGCTTGGAAAATTAATGCTAATCGTTGGCACTACCGTGCATTGTGGGCCATTGTCGGGGGGCAAAAATAATAGTTAGCGTCGAATTGTCGATTTTCGATTGCCGCTTGCTCCAGTTCCAATGACTGGTTCCGGTTCGCAAGCTCGCGCCACTCTTATCAGTGGAAAATATGAAGACGAGGCACCCCCACTAATAAGCGTTTTTCACAAAAACGGCTCACACGATTGAGCTCCAAATTGGTAGACACACTCTTGAATATCTCTGTTATAAGCTAGT
Organism: Lordiphosa magnipectinata; assembly: GCA_037044535.1. Lineage (NCBI taxonomy): Eukaryota > Metazoa > Arthropoda > Insecta > Diptera > Drosophilidae > Lordiphosa > Lordiphosa magnipectinata. The sequence goes on from JBAMBO010001838.1 coordinate 49,912, forward strand.
ATACCGTGCAATGTGGGCCATTATCTTGGAGCTTAGCAGTTGTCACATAAATATGGACGTAATTTTTTGACGGTTTTTTGTATGGGACTTTTGAGAGGTTGGTTCATTGATAAGCGTTTATCTCAAAAACTGTTCAGACGATTGAGCTGAGATTTTCAGAGTATATTCTTGAATATGTGCCTGAAGGTTTTGCATACCGTGCATATCGGGCCATTATCTGAGAGAGGAGATATAGCCCATAATGTGTGGAGCCGATTTTTAGGTGTCAAATTTTCACTACCTGCAATGCTCAAACCCACCCACAGTCAATAAAAACAGTAGTTCTTGCATTTCTCAACAATTTTGCATTTACAGATCTTTATTTTTTTGTATAAATACAGAGAAATTAAAAAAATAAAAAATTTTAAAATGTTCCATATTCCATCGTTCCAATTCGACGCTAAATATCCGACGCTATTTTGACGCACATCAGATTTTGTTGTCATAATGAAGTATCTCCTTGTCACAATAAAGTTAACATCACTCAAAAAAGAGAGGCGTTTCAAATTGTGCTTCTATGTTAAATTTTCTTTGGTTGACTCTATCAATGCCGTGCACCAAGTGAAAACCCAGTACGCTGATGCTCGGATTTTATAGTCTGCTGGGCGCAGTCGCCGGTGGCAGCGATAGCAGCTGATTGTGGCAGAGCGCGCGATTTCGATAACAATGGCGGGCTGCCTATCGTCAGCTGTTAGCAATCGATAGATGGTGCGCGCGTGTTTGTAAATGCGCTCGTGATTTGAATCTTTTGTTTCATTACTTCGAAGGAAATTATTAAATATGATTTCAGGTCATTAATACTTTTAAGTATATACAGGTACAGGTATATACAGGTAATACTATTAAATAATGGGTGAATATATGTGAATGTTTATAAAGGGTCCACCTTTATAAACTGTATAAGTGAATGGATATGTATATGTTAACTGTGTAAGGGTGCCCTTCATCCGAACAAGTTCAAACTCATTTTAAAATATCTATATGAAAATTCAACAATAACTGCATACCCATTGTCGGGTCACGCAGCCGATAATCTGTGACTCATTTTCGTAATATGTTCCATGGTGCAACTTAACGTAACTAAATTCATTGTTTTGACTTGATGTTGCCCATGGTTTTCTCTTAGACATAAACACACACAAATATTGTAAATTTATCTCCCTATTGTATTTGAATGTAAGTTGCTCTCTGTCGGTTCGCGATCTATTGGCTTGGCATTCTTTCGCTATTCTATTTACTTTCTTCTCGCTTGCATTTTGGGCAGCCGCTGGCTTAGCCTGCCCACACGCATAGTTAGTTGCTTATCGTAGGTTGCAGTGGACTGTTGGTCCACTCTCCTAATTCTTGAACTCAACTGCTAATTGGCGGTTCCAGCTGACAGCCGGTTCCACTCCTAATCAGTCGCTCCTAATCAGACACTTTGTTCCAACTTTCGCTTGTATTCTCGCATCAAATTAAAACCCAAAAATTGATTTATATCGTCGAACTTTATTGGAACCTAATCGCAAAATATACTAACAAAAAAGCTTGTTAATCAAACACCCATCATTCGGAAAATTCAAATTTTCAATCCTACACATACAACAATATGGAATAAGTAACAAATTTCGAAAAATACCCCCCAAAGGCTGGGTAACTGTTTTATGAAACTCTTTTGTTTCTCTTTCGATTAAGTTCGAACTCATTTTCGAACATCTTTATGAAAATTTAACAATGACTGCATACCAATCTTCCTTAAAATTTAGCGCCTTGGATAAAACAAGAAAGAAAGTCGGTCAAGCCCGACTATAACATACTCTGTACCCTTAAGGTCGCTGCTCGCATTTGCTCACGAGTTATACTCGCTCATCTCTAAGTTTAACTCTCTTTCTCTCTCTCTCACTAAGATTGCCGTTCAATAGAATGCTGTGGTGATGGGTGGGGGGTGGTGGGTGTTTACTGGCCGTTTTTTGCTCATAACTTGAGTATCGTTCATCCGATCTTTATCATTCCTTCAGCAAATCGATAAATAAGTTTACAAGGTATCTCTAGAAGGTGCGAACGATCTATCTTCAAAACTGTAGGAGATATGACGTTTTTTCCAAATTACGGGGGCGGGAGGGGGCGTGGCAAAAATTGAAAATAAACTTGGTCTGCCTGCAAGTATAAGATATATATGCCCCATACATGTCAAACCTCTATCTCTTACCATCTCTGAGATCTCTTCGTTCATACTGACGGACGGACGGACGGACAGACGGACATGGCTATATCGAATCGGCTGTTGATGCTGATCAAGAATATATATTCTTTATAGGGTCGGAAACGATTCCTTCTCCCTGTTACATACTTTTGCACAAACTTAATATACTCTATGTACCTTCGGTACAGAGTATAAAAAGAATGGTTAAGGTTGTTTGGTGGAAGTTTAGTTTCCGAGCGATTAGCTTCACATACGAAAATAAGGAATACGTGACTTGAATATTTGGAAATCTACCCACAAAGTCGGAATACAAGCTTAAAACTTTTGTAAGAAACTCATCCTTGGAAAAGGGGATCATGAAGTGAGTAAAAGTATGTAACAGCCAGAAAGAAGCTTCTCCGACCCTATAAAGTATACATATTCTTGATCAGCATCAACAGCCGAGTTGATATAGCCATGTCCGTCTGTCTGTATGAACGCGTCAATCTCAGAGACAATAAGAGATAGAGTTACAAATTTTTGCATTTCCATAGGTGTATACCGTACCCAGATCAAGTTTGTGTCAGTTTTGGAAAATCCGGGATTATGCCAGACATCTCAAAGACGATGGCAGGACGCATATCATTTCCCGATATCTGTACAATTGACTTGTAGGCCTCCTACTCGATCTGCACCTGTTCCAAGTCACATATGTACGTGTCTCAAACGCGCAATAATTTGATCCTCGCATAACACCTTGAACCGGCATCAACATATCTGTGTTCCTGTTGCTCATCAGAGTTGGTAAATTATTTTTGGCAAAACGCACTTTGAATTTTTTTTTTGTAAACCAATCAAAACAGTTGACTACCAGTGTGGCCGTTTCTGTATTTGGCCACTTTGGCTTATATATGGGCTTACTAAATATTTATGAGAATGAAGTTGATGGTAAGCGACCTTTCTAAATTGTAGAATTTGAGTATTGCCGGCTCTAGGTCAAGTAAAACACACAAATATGTATGATGTTTTCCAACATATTTCGGTTGCTCCTCGGCAACCATCTTCACGGACACTACAAAAATAATTTACCAATTACAATTTAACATTAATTCAATCAAAACAAAAAAGATTTGACCACACACACATTTTAAATCATGAGGTAAGGTTTTATTTAAATATATGTATGCATAAGCTTAATAGTTATATTTATTTTGTTATTTTCTTACAGACTTTTGTGATCAAGGGCATTCAGAGGAAGAGCGCTCTCCTCCCTCGCCGCCAACTAAACTAAACAAAAAATAAAACGCAAGGCCAAGGACTATCAAAAGAGCAGTAAGAAGATGGCTGAGTCGGCCACCGACCAAGAAAAGGCTATTGACCTCGAAAATGAAGAATTGGTTGACACCGAAGTAAGAGTCTATCCTCTTCGCAATGGAAGTGGTTTTGTTAGAAAAAGGTATACTCCACGGATAATACGATATACTAGGTTTAATGTTAACAGAGATGGGGAAAACTATTTAAGGGAAATAGTAAGAACTAATAGACAGAAATTGCGACAGAGTTTTGTTCCTTAAATCAGGAGTCTATTGATGAGAGTTAACACATTTCATTCGAGATTAATCGATCCCAAGCTCATTATTATTGACGACATTTCCATGGTAGGTGCTAAATTGTTTTCCGGCTTAGACTCAAGACTGAAACAAATTTTTAAAAGTCCAAGACAGTTTGGGGATGTCTATTATCGTGTTCGGCGATCTAAGACAGTTACGAACTGTGGGCGACAATTGGGTTTTCGAAGTCAACTCCACAGATCCCTACAGCGCATTATATGCGTCACTTTGGGAACATTTTGGATTTTTTGCGCTGACCGAATTAATACGTCAGCAGGAGGATCAGTCGTTTGCATTAGCTTTAATAAATATGACATTAGGACAAATGACAGAAGAGGATATTGCCTTAATTAGGTTACGTATTTTAGGAGAGAGAGAGAGATGTACTTGCTGATGCCATTAATCTTTGTAGCACAAATCACGGTGCCGATTCTTTTAGTGAGTTAAAACTGAACTCATTACCGACAGATCAGTTCATTTCAACAGCAGCGGATGCAGTTAATCCTAGTAGTTTACGTGAAGCGAATAGGACTCTAATTTTAGAATCTGTCAAAGGCTTCAAAGTTTCACTACTGCTTGGTTTGGGTTTATCCCTTATTTTAAGGACGACAGCAAAGTATTTGGTGACTGTTAATATAGACACCGCAGATGGACTAATCAATAGAGCAACAGGTATACTAAAACAGATAGATTAAGACACAAACAGTCATTCGATGAAAGCCCTATAACTCCACTTTTAGGAGATGTGCTCAAATAGGACCACCATGAAGGACACATATTCAAGGGTATCTACAACAAATTTGATCCAAATCGTGTGAACCGTTTTTGAGAAAAACGCCTTTAAGTAGGGGTGCATTGGCTAGATATTTAAAAATTACAAGAAGGCCGCCACTTCATCAGTCGGAACCAGTCATGGAACTAGTTATAAAAACATTGCTTGTTAAGTTAAATTAAGTTAAATTAAGCTAAATTAAGTCGTTGTGATCAACAAAAAAGAAGTCTCAATAAAATATTTTACTTCAAACCAATTTAGTATGACCATAAAAATCCTTGCAAACTTTTCTTTTTAAGATTGCGGGATAACTAGGAGATGTGCCAACATGCACGATATGTCGAAAGATGCGCATTTTAGTAACCTATTTTATAAAAAAAGAATCATCATCGTCTGAATAGATTTCGAGAAACTAATTTTTTCTTTTTTCTCAGTCACTGAAAGTGATAAGTCACAACTACATAACAACGCTTTTAAGACTTTCCGGCAACTCTACTGCGTGCAATGGAATTTCGGACCAAAACAAAAACACAACAAAAACAATTTCAACAACGCGTATTAAGCCGATCGTCCAAAATGAAAATTAACTTAAATAATATAAGATGCATTAAAGGATCGGTAAGTATTCTGTTTGTTACCTGGAATTTCAACAAAACAGTTCCTTAAACAATTAAATCTATGCAACTTAGATTTGAGAGCTGTTTTGTTGAATAATTGTATACATACATAATATGTATTACATATGCATGAATAAATAAAACTAATATTTATTTGTACTTATAGGTTACCATCAATTTACCTCCAATGGCTACGAATGGGCGTGTATCCAACCATGGAGCGGTTCAGAAGGCAGGCACCAAACATGGTCAGCAACGTGGTGGTCGTCGTGGGGGGCGCGGCAAGGAGAATGGAGGTGAAGACGGAGGCAATAACACTTTGCGTCCTCCCAACGATGCAGGTGGACGTGGCACGGGGGGCCAAGCTAACCGTCCTCTCACCGGGAAATGAGGACGTGGTGGGGGTGGCCGACACCGCCGAGCTGGGCGCCATATTAGTCGCCGTCCACAAGAGCTGGAGACCATTGTTAAGGCCGAAGTGGTGGAGGAAGTCGAAATCATCGATCTCACCGATGAGCCAGGGCCAAGCCCTCCTGGTCTCCAGGACGCTATTAACTTAATTGATATAAGTGAACTAAGCATTAATTAAGGTTTTTTTTAACAGTATATACATATGTATATTAACAAACAATATTAAAAAAAAACCCTAAAATATCTATATATATTAAACTCATTTCCGCACCACCAATGAGGTAGAGTTTATGGCGCTCTTTTTTTAAAGTAGGACTAGTCCACATCGAACACAGCAGACTGTTAGCATTAGGTTGCATTTTTGTTGTGTTTTTGTTTTGGTTCGCCTCTGCTAGCAGAATAACGGCGAAATTCCTTTGCACGCAGTAGAGTTGCCGAGAACATAATTCAATGCCAACGGTGCCAAAAATATCACCACACTATGCGCTATTGTCATTACGACTTCGGCTGCGTTAAATGGTAGTAATTACCCAACAAATATTTAAAGAAATCCTGCAAACACCCCAGCCAAGTGTGGAAATTGTCAGGTGGACCACACTACTTTTAGGGCTGCCCCTACTTTCAGCAGATTTAATCGATTAATTCAAGAAACATGAATACTTTTGCGGCGGTTGCTGCACCTGCTTCAGATAATAATGGTCTCAGATCAAGCCCTATCCAACTGTCGTGGGACGGATTAAATTATCGATAGTTGTAAATTGGAATTGCGCGGTCTTTTAGTATTTCCGCTGAATGTGGATTTTTGGCCTTACTGTAAAGGGTCACACTGTCTAAGTTAAGCTTATAAAAAGAGAATGTCAAGTAACTGGAGTTAGGAAAAAGACTGCGGTAAGAGAATAAGACTGTAATCGGATTAAGCCTAACCTCATTGTATTTGCACAGAATAAAACACCACTTTAGAATGAACGTGCCGTGTCACTGGATTCGTGTCTTTGGACTCTGAACGGGTTGAAATTGCACTCCTGCTCCCGGTATTACGACACCAAACCATTTAAGATAAACTATCGCCATAATGTTAGGTCTTCGTCCATCTGTTTGGAGTGAAGACCTCCTAACTAGAAGGGTCAATGAGGTCAAACTGTTTTTACAGCGCCATTTCATCGATATTCTTCTGGTTAGCGAGACTAATATTAATCTCAACTCTGTCTTCGATATCCCAGGATACTCTATCCACTCTGCAATAAGTATTATATTAGTTTTGTTTGGATTATATTTTATGTATTTTATATTTCATACTTTTTTATATATTTTGTATTTCGTTATCTCTTGTGAACTCTCTGTTTTTTGACCGATGGACTAATTTATAGTATTTATGTACCTGTAGCATTGGGATAATACTGAAATAAAATAAAATTAAATTACTTCCAGAAGTCGTATAGGTATTGACGGCACAGCAATATGTATCTCACATATATCATTACCTCCCACTTCGACTAGCCATGTGCAAGCGACAAGAGTCTCAATCACCGCCGACCATGGTCCTTTGACCATTGTCGCTTGTTACTGGCCACCTGGCACGCGTCATAATTGATACAAATTTCGCAGACTTCTTCGAGGAAATCGGCACCAGCTTCCCCATAGGAGCCGACTGGAATGCCAAACATCGTCTGTGGGGCAATTATAGCTCCTGTCCCAGAGGTAGGCTTCTGAGGGATTTCGTAACGACATCTTTTCGTGGAACGGCCGTAGCTCGCCGTTGTCAGGGTTTGTCACAGATATTATTTGTTTGTGGGACGCTTGGTTCTTGTTTGCTGAAATCGTTCACTCGCCCAAATAAGAAGACGCCGGGTTGTTCGTGGGTAAAAGCTTATTTATTGGTACTTCTCATGGAGGATGGTCTCAATCTTTGTGTGAGTCGTCTTGCGCTCGTGCCGTCGTGTTTTCTTCCGGATGCAGTGAGTCAATATTGGTGAATCGGGCCAGGGGACGGTTCAGTTCATCTCGAGCCTTGTCCGTGTGGGCAAGCCACCCCAGTGACCGGGAGTAGTTCCAAGCCTTGATCAACGACCATCTAATATCAACACTGAACATTTGCTCGGTCAGAAACTGAACAGTTTGCAACTGCAAAAGTCTTTGTCTCAAACTTAACCCTGTTCCACTCCCACCCATCAGCCATGGTATGGCGGAAACAAAATACAACTGCGCCGTAGCAGCGCAGCTGACAGAGAAGAGGGACTGCGCAAATGTTGGATCTATCCTTCTCTCATCTGTGCTTTGAGTTGTTGGAACGCGCCTACACGTGTGTGCCGTGGCTGTACGGACCAGAGCTGCAGTGGTGCGACTTGTTGCTTGCCTGAAAATCGCACAAGATTCCTTTGAGTGGAGCAGTTGGTACCTATTGGTCGATATACTGCTCGAAGGTGTCGACTGGATCAATGCCGCGCACGAAGTGGAAACCCAGTACGCTGATGCTCTGGTTTTATAGGCTGCTGGGCGCAGTCGTACGCGGCAGCGGTCCCAGCTGATTGTGGCAGAGCGCGCGATTTCGATAACAATGGCGGGCTGCCTATCATCAGCTGCTGGCAAACGATAGAAGGTGCGCGCTTGTTTGAAAATGCGCTCGTGATTTAAATCTTTTGTTTCATTACTTCAAAAGAAATTATAAAATATGATTTCAGGTCATTAGGTAATACTTTTAAATAATGGGTGAATATATGTGAATGCAAACTGTGTACATGGTCCACCTTTATAAAGTGTATAAGTGAATGGATATTTTTTTGTTAACTGTGTAAGGGTGCCCTTCGTGCGGCTTATTTACATGGAATATTTATAGGAATAAGATAAGTATATTAGTATAAGATAATTATGCACGTATGAGATGAGTACTAATGTGTGGGTGGTGCGCTTCGTGCGGCTTCGCTGAAAACTGTATAACGAAATTAATGTGGCGCTTCGTGCTTTTGTCAAACTGTGTATGTCTATATGTGCTTAAACTATTGTCTCTCGGGGATACGTCAATCAGTATTTTGCGAGCTTTTCGTTCGTCGCAAGTTCAACCTGACTGACTCACTGACTGACTGCTGACTGCCGCACAACCCAAACCATAAAAAATAGGAAGCTGAGTTTTTCACATTAGTTTTATCTTATGCTGAAAGTGAGTACTAAGATCAGATTATGGGAAATACTGTCAGAACATGTGGAAAATTCGTAGAAAACTGTTGTAAGAAAGGTTTTTTGTTTTTTATCCGATTAAGTTCAAACCCATTATACACTTGAAAAGTGTATTATAATTTTGCCCAGGAGTTTGTAACGCATAGAAGGAATCATCTCCGACCGCATAAAGTATATATATTCTTGATCAGCATGACTAGCTGAGTCGATTAAGCTTTGTCCGTCCGTCATTCCGCCCGTCTGTTTCTACACGAACTAGTCCCTCAGTTTTGAATCTATGGAGCTGAATTTTTACACTTCTTTTGGCTGCACGCTGCTAGTATGTCGGAACCGCCCGGATCGGATGAATACTTCTTGTAGCTGCCATAGAGACTATCGTTCGAAAAATGGGTTTTTTTGAGAAAACTTTTTTTGATTTCAATGTTAGCAACGCAGGTAATAGCAGACGAATTAAGTTGTTTTGAACTTAAGGTATGCGGAATGAATTACGAAAAACACTCTTTAAGAATAGGAGAAAATACATTTGATATCGGAGAAATTTATATTCTGGATATGCTTTTATTTACACTTTATAGTAAATTTACAAAAAAAATCATTACCATAGCAATAGCAATCATGACAATCAGTCTTCCTTATATTTTGGAGAACTGCGCGCATCACCTTCCGAATACCGCTTGTATCGATTTTCGCAAGCTCCCTTTTGATTTTTAAGATAAATCAATTGATGTTTTTGGGCTTATATCCTTTGCCGTATAATTTTTTTCAAATTGGAACAAAATTTTTCAATTGTCCTTAATTGGGGTACATGGGGGTTTTGCAACTTGGGTACATATTGTATATTATCAATATATCAAGTGTCTCCACTGTTTTTTTTGGCATAGTGAGCAGGTGCTAAATCGGTCCAAAAGACCGTGTATCATTCGCATGAAGGTTTTCAATAAATTGTTTAAGCACTGAAAGGCAATGGTCTTTGTAAATCGTCGAATTAACAGCTAATCCTGCCTTGAAAACTACGGGTTTGCTGATCCCACGTTCACTTAAGGACAGACGCATTAAATCCTTCTTAGGATACTTGGTTTTTGTGATTTGAGTGACATTTACAGGTGGTTTAGTGTTAGAAAGCTTGAAATAGTGCATGGGTGTTCATTCGTGGCCCTCTTCTGTGAAATAAGACTCGTCATCCATAATACAAACTTTTGACGAGTTTGAAGAGAACAAATTTCTTTAAAGTGCTCTTAGCCGATGATTAATGTTCTTCCTTTGCTGTTCAGAAACAGTAGGCACGGTTTTTTTTTAGAACAATTGATTACTCCCATGTCTTTAATATATTTTTTTATAGTTTTGTCACTCAAATTATACCTTTTTGCCAGCACACGATATGATTTGGCTGTGGGACCCACAATTTCATACTTTGATTTAGCTCTTAACTCAGATCGCTATAAGTTGAATTTTTCTCCGGATCCACGTTTTTTCCATATTTGGTTTCCACTCTTACATTCTTGAATCCCATTGCCGAAAAATAATGAAATATTTAATTTTTCGTCTGCTTTGGGTTGTTGGGGCAATATTTGCAAATTTGCTTTCGACGCTCTGCTGCATTCAATTACATAATTGCTACTGTGCGTTATTTAGAAAGCTCATCTTTGGTGTAATGCATGCTGGAATAGTACCGATTCTTTTGCAATAATTTGTTTTCTGCTTGTCTGTGTTAAAACTTTGTGACTGCCTTTATAAAAATGTTCGTATTTCAATCCGCATACCTTAGAGATGGTGATAGTTAAAAAAAAAAAACAGCATTTCATTGCATCCAAGTGCCGCAAGAAGCCGCTATTTAGTAACATGTATTCTTTCCTTGCGTTGGAGAAGCTGTAACTGACAGACGGACATGGCTATATCAACTCAGCTCGTCACGCTGATCAAGAATATATATACTTTATGTGGTCGGAGATGCTTCTTCTATGCGTTCCAAACATCTGGACAATTTTAATATACCCTCTACAAGGGTATAAAAATAGTGTACAAGTATGTACACGTACACCCAGCGCCACAAAAAAAGCCCCAGTCTAAATATTCACATACTTTTATGTTTTCTTGCTTGGGGTTTCTACAAATGTTTTCCGAATTGCCCAATTATTTTTATACCCTGTTCCCATTAAAAATGGGCAAAGGGGATCATGAAGTTGTGCAAATGTATTAAACAGCCAGAAGGAAGCTTCTCCGACCCTATAAAGTATATATATATTCTTGATCAGCATCAACAGCCGAGTCGATGTAGCCATGTCCGTCTGTCTGTCTCTCTGTATGAACTTGTCGATCTCAAAGATCAGAAGAGCTAGAGACACAAATTTTTGGCATGCACATAGGTGCATACCGTACCCAGATCAAGTTTGTTTCAGATTTTGAATATATCCCCCCCTCCCCCCTTAAAACTGTCAAAGCCACAATTTTAAAGTTACAACCTGGTGGCTTAATATAAGTATACCATCCTAGGCCCTATATCTAAATACTCTCAAAAGGAAAATAAGATACGAGCAAAAACACAAAAGTTATTAATCAATTAAGCTTATGGGAGCGGGGGAGGGGGGCCGGTATGCAGTCCGCAGGCCGCGTGTAAGCGCGTGTGTGTCTGTGTGTTCGCACGCGTTTGTTTGTGTGTATGCGAGTGTGTTTGTATGTGTTTCTCAATTGAACAGGGTATTTTGTAGTCGGGAAACTCGACTACAGCGCTCTTACTTGTTTTTACTAATTAATGGACTATTTTTAAATAAAAGTGCATAGCAATTTTTATTTTATGAATGTTAGTTTTTTAGAAAAAGGTTTTTTTCCAGACCCATATTAGTTTTGGTGACTTTTCTTAATTATGACAACTTTAAGAAAAAAAATTATAATAATTATAATAGTGCATATACTCAACAAATAATGATTTTTTCCAAAAGTATACTTAATTTGCTATAATCTAGTATATATTTTGTATCAAATTAATGTTAATTTTTTTTTTTAATTTAAATTAGTTCTTTTTAGTACCCCCTTTTGCTTTAATTACATATTTTACCCTATTGGGCATCGAATTGTACAAAGCGCTTAAATATTCCTCAGTGATATCCTCGAACCCTACTTTTTCTATCACATCCTTCAATTCTACCATGGTTTCAGGCTTCCCTTTTTTTATTTTCGCAGCCATAAGGGCCCAGACATTCTCTATTGGGTTGAGGTCAGGGCTGTTTCCGGGCCAATTTAGGGACTTAATGCCCAATTCTTCCTTCAAAATTGTTATCTTCGTTAAGAAGAAGGTCAAAATTAATTGATTAAGTTGTTTTAATAACAAAAGCTCACTTAATTACTTACAGATCGAGCCCGATGGCAAGGTGCAGAATCATCTTGAAAAATAGTATCTTCTTCTTTCTCACTTATTGCCTCAATGCTAGGCACAACTCCACTTAAAATTATGTCTTTATATTTTTCCGCATTCACCATACCCTGAATCATTAAAATTGATTCAGTTTTATATTTAGATATGCATCCTCATATCATAATGTATGGTCGTATGGTATCGTACGCCCTTTCTACGGCGCATCTTGCAAGAGCCATCGGGTCCAATGAGATTGAGTTTGGACTCATCCGAAAATAAGACTCGTGACCATTCGGAATCACCCCAATTTTTTTTTTCCTTGGCCCAGTTTAGCCGATTTTCCCCTATTCTTTTATTTAGGAGTGGCTTTTTTGTAGGTGTCCTTGCCATTAAACCCACTTCATTTAAACGACGTTGAATTGTTCGGGTCGAAACATCCTTTGCAAATTGTTGCCGTACCTCAGATGCTATCTCAGCTGCATTTTTAAAGCGATCCTGCAGGCTCGTTTTCATGATAATACGATCTTCTCTTGCTGTGGTGCCTTTTTTTATTCCCGATCCTTGCTTCCTTTCCACTTCACCTGTCTCACGATATTTTTATAAACATCGACGCCCTGAACTTTCATTACAACCTGTCTGAGCTGCTATTTGACGATTCGGTACATTTTGTTCAGATAATAAAATAATTCTCTTCTCCCGAATACTGAACTGCTTTCCTTTAGGCATACTTTTAAAGGTGTCTTCAAAAACAAAATTCTAGAAAAAGCTATTTTGACAACTGAGCTCTTTTAATGACGAATCTATGTGAAGAATATTTAAGGGAACCCCCCCAAAAAAACAAGAAAGAAACTCGGTCAAGCCCGACTGTAACATACTCTGTACCCTTAAAGTCGCAGCTCGCATTTGCTCACGAGTTATACGCGCTCATCTCTAAGTTTCACTCTCTCTCTCTCTCTCTCACTAAGATTGCCGTTCAATAGAATGCTGTGGTGATTGGTGGGGGGGTGGCGGGTGTTTACTGGCCTTTTTTGCTCATAACTTGAGTATCGTTCATCTGATCTTTATCATTCCTTCAGCAAATCGATAAATAATTTTGTTTTCAAGGTATCTCTGAAAGATACGAACGATCTATCTTCAAAACTGTAGGAGATATGACGTTTTTTCCAAATTACGGGGGCGGGAGGGGGCGTGGCAAAAATTGAAAATAAACTTGGTCTGCCTGCAAGTATAAGAAATATATGCCCCATACATGTCAAACCTCTATCTCTTACCATCTCTGAGATCTCTTCGTTCATACGGACGGACGGACAGACAGACGGACAGACAGACAGACGGACAGACAGACGGACAGACGGACATGGCTATATCGAATCGGCTGTTGATGCTGATCAAGAATATATATACTTTATAGGGTCGGAAACGATTCCTTCTCCCTGTTACATACTTTTGCACAAACTTAATATACTCTATGTACCTTCGGTACAGAGTATAAAAATAGGAGCATAGAACGGCATTTAGGGAAATCCCCGCATAGCGATGGACAAAAATTCATATATTTTCGAGCTGCATTTTTTTTTGTGGCGCTGGGTGTATAATGCTTGTTGGCGCCTTTTTTAACAACTTATCGTACCGTCTTGCGTGTTCTTGGAAGCAAGTCTGACTGAAAACTGATTTGGCGAGCGCTTTTTGAACCGAATTGCGAGTGGTTTCTTTTGAAATTTTTTGTTTTTGTAATAAGAGCTTTATGAGCACTTAATTTAAAAGATTTTCAGTGAACATCTAGCATGTTGATTTTCGGATTTATGTTCCGCTAGATTTGCGAATACGAATTCGTTGTGTCCTATTTTAAAATATTTAAAATCGCAAAAAAAATTTTGAATTGATATATTTCGAAAATATTCCGTCAAACGGACTTGTATAGGGACCTGGTCTCTAACAGCTTGAACATTCCTGAAGACGCATCCTTGCCAAATGGTGGTCGATAATGCTTTAGCCGAAGACTTCGGAAACCATTTGCCCGAAGAAGTTTATCTTTAGTCGAAAGGTTATTTAATTTACGAACTTCCAGAAATCGTCGAATTAGAGGAAACACCATTCTTTCAGCACGATTTCGCCAGTTGCGCAACTGAAATGTTGATGCTAGTAGCAAATCTTTACCAGGGATGCTATTTTCTTTGTACCGATTACATCACAACAACAATACAATATGGTTTGTGAAGCTGACGCCGAAACCATAGACCAGTCATGCCCAAAAGCAGCATTCGACAGAGCACTCACCAATACTCACAAAGATAAGCTCCAATACCAATAATGAAATTGTTGTTGGTCAGTTTGCTTGCGCTCGCAAACACCAATCAAAGAAAAGAACAAAACCTGTTTTTGTTCTACGCGTCGCATACACACGAAATCGTGAGCGTGTGTGTCGTTTTGTATGCCTCGCGCCCTGCATGTATACGATCATTGATTTCCTATGTTTGGTGCAATTACAATAACAAAACGTACCCAAAGAGCATACGGCTGGGCATCGCTGCCATAGACGATATTACGTATTTTGGTACGTACCAAAACTATTGTTTCCGTAAAAGGTTCTGTTTTGGTTTACGTACTATCTCGGTATTCGGTATCTGGATTTTTTTTCGATATACCGGTACGTACCGGTATGTACCGGAAAAATATAAAGAAAGGTCAAGAAAGGTCATTGTTTTTGCGTCCATCCAGTTTCTTAATGAAGACATAATAACACAAGGCAACAAAATTTGACTTTCCATTATTTCCAGCACATGTATTCAAAATGGTATATCTACGCTTAAAAAAATCGTAGAAAGTGAAAGTGAAAGAGTTCTACTTTTCGATAATGTCATAGAGTGTCAATATAAAATATCGGATTTCAAACGAAACTCGCCTAAAAAGGGGCAAAGTAGACTTTCTAAGCAACTATAAGCTAAAATTACTAAAAATCTCCACGTGATAGACCATTTCCGAAAACAGATTCGTGTTCAGCATATGAAAATAATCTAGAATCACCACCAATCTTTCAATATTCTAAAAAAAAGGCTAATTTTATTGCATTATGGTAACTTAAACGTAGATTCTAGTCTAGTTCTGATGGAAATTCCGTATTTAAATCTTCAATAGTTTTAGGAATATAATTTAAATATCTGTTGAATTCTGGTTTAATCATTAAATTGACTATTTCTCTTGGCTTAAATTTTCGACTTCTATGGTCTGAGCCAAGAAAAATAGTTGTGGAGCATCCCACTGCTCAAGCAAACTCGCACAATAGCTTTTTCTGAGGACAGCCATCTTGTAATGGCTATTCCCAAAATTATATGTGGTTTTACCTCGCAGAATTTTTGGATCTCTTTTAATTTCTGCGTCCATTTCAAGCTCCATGCAAATGAGCCAATAGAAATGAAAACATGAAAATCACAATTTTTACTGCAAAACCACCAAGTGTGGCAACTGTGCCGGGAGTTACTTGAAATGGCTGTACAGTCTACCAGCCTCGTTTGTGTTTTGGTGAGTTCCGGTTTCTTAAAGTTATGTGAAAACAAAACATAACCTCGAGACAGCTAAAACTTGCTGGTACAGTTAAAAATTTAAATTATTTTTTTTTTTTTTTATTTAAATCGCAGGGGGCCTTGCTTTTTGTTCAAACCAAATCAAATTCAACATGCGATTGGGTTTACTAAAGTTTTTCATTCCGCGTCAGTGCTCCGAGTGGAGCACACCTACCAGCTATTTCGGACTTTCTATTAAAATTTAAATTAAAAATTTAAAGTGAAAAAGTGAACATTTTCAACATTCTGTAAGGAGGAAGGAGAATGTAAGGATTTGTGTGCTGGAACGCTTGGCTGGAGATTAAATCGCTTGCAGATTGTTGGCGTCTGCGTTGATTGATACTGGAATCATAGGAGAAGCGCTAGGATGACGAGTTTCCCATTGGGAGTATCGACGAATGGTTGATGTCCGACTGGACTGCAGATGCTGCCGACTCTTATCCTTATACCAAGTATACTGCTAAGGCGGCGTCCTCAATCTTCTCATGCAAACGTTGGTATTGGCTTTCGGCCAGCAGCAGTCGCTTACTCAATTCTATCCCTTGATGCTGCTGGGCCTCGGTCAGCTCATTCAGGCGGGCATGCTGCTCGGACAAACTCTCGAGGCAGTTCGCGTAGCTGCTGGACTAAGATGTTGAGCAACTGGTACCATACACTGGACATTCTCCAGCCAGTGCTCCATCTGCTGCTGAAGGTTGGCGATTTGAGATTGACTTATTTCCAGATCTTTTTCAAAGTTGGTTTAACTGCGGATCCTGGTGCTTGGTTAGTATGGCTGATTCTGGCTGATTTCCACATTGATTAGTGACAAAATGAACATCCTGCTATCTTAAGTCTTCTGCTGAAGGTTAGCTCTTGATCTGCGGATCCTGGGCTTGCTGACGATCCTGGCAAGTTTCTTATCCTTCTTACTGACACCTGAGCCGTGGCCTGACGCTAAAAGGCATTCTTGGGCCTGCGAAGAGTAAGGGCTGAGGCTGTGTCAATTCCGTTGTAATTGCTACTTGGCCCATTACCTCCTGTTGGTCTCCAAGGTACTTAGGGACCAGACGCTGCTTGGAGAGGAGCTGCTGCTGCTTGCGATGCTTCGGCTGGGTGAGTTCCAGCTTCCACTAGCGGAACTTCTTCGACTCCTGCGGCATGGTACGTATTATATGCAACTTTGATTCCTTCAGGGCACTTACCATCTTTATTCTGTAGGAAGTTCCAGCTCCAATTGGCAGAAGAGAGTCAAAGGTATGAGGCTGTGTCAATTCCAGGGGAATTGCCACTTAGCCTCTTGCCTCTTATTGGTCGCCAAGGCACTTGAAGGCCAGCCGCTGCTCGGAGAGGACCTTCCGAGTGAATTCCAATCAATTCTGCATTGGATGTGACGGATGTTTTAAGTGCAGTTAGGCGAATCGTGTAGTGATTGAGGCCTCTTCGCGATCGCATGGAATTACTATTGCTGGCGGTCAGCAAAATGGAGAGCAAGTGAGTAGCTGGATCCCAACTGGACAAAGTTAATTCGAAATTCATTTTTTTAGTAAATCTGCAACCAGTTCCAAGTCTAATCTGGTGGACTTGGCCAGTTCTGAATGCTTCTCCAATACATTGGCCAGAGCGGACCGCTTCAAGGAGGGCGTGAATATCAACAAGAGGTTCCTGGCTCTGGGCAACGTCATCACGTATATTTCAATATTTCCTAAGCGGTAATTTCATTACGCTGATTATGTCTTGAATCCAGCCCGCCGACTAAAATGCGACCGAGACGGCAGCACCTTGGGATATGCAGATCCAAGGATATCATCCAGTCGCAATATTGACCCTCGGCGGTGGTAGTGCCAGTGGCACGAGTCGCTCTCTAAACCAGCTCGGGGCAGTGTCTGGTTTAGATTCGCTTACCCTCCCTACCCCAACGCAACAGCTTGGCAGAGCAGCTTCCAGCGCCTTCCTTGAATCATTAAGAGCAAGGACACGAAAGTGAAAGAGATTAGTGGAATCGAAGAAGTGCCGCTAGTGAAAGTTAAAACTAACTCACCCAGCCGATTCATCGCAATCAGTAGCAGCTCCGCTCCAAGCAGCGTCTGGTACTTAAGTGCCTTTGTGACCAATAAGAGGTAAAAGGCTAAGTAGCAGTTCCCCTGGAAGCGACACAGCCTCGGCCCTTACTCTTCGCAGGCTCAAGAATGCCTTTTAGCGTCAGGTCACGGCTCATGTGTCAGTAAGTAGGATAAGAAACTTGCCAACGTGAGACAGGAGCTGAAGATAAATTTGCCACTGAGCTTTGTGAAAGTCAGCCAGGATCGTCCGCAAGCCCAGGATCCGCAGGTCAAGGGCTAACCTTCAGCAGAAGACTTACGATTGCCTTGGAACGTCAGGGCACGGTTCAGGGCGCAACGCCAGAGTCGGCAAGAAGGCGTGGCTTAGAGGAAGTGTCTGGTGTAGATTCGCTTTGGGAGCAGCTGGTACATCAGCTGGGGCAAAGAAAAATCAAGAAAACGTGGAAGCACCTGGTAGAACAATATGAGAAGCGGACCCTGAAGCAACGCGACAAACAGTGGGTGGAGATCAGTCAAGCCAGGTGACCCAGGGCCCATTAAAAGCTTCAAAGGCGATACGAGAGGGACACGAACAAGCTGTTGATGCTGATGAAAATCAATTGGCAGCTTAGCATCAGACAAGAGCTTTACAGAAAATAAACATTAAAATTTAATACAAATTACCATCTGTTATACTGTTTTTGCAAGGTATGTCTTTGGGCAGTAGACATTTGTGTTATATCCAGTACATGTATTCAAAATGGTATATCGTAGCTTAAGAATCGTAGAAATGTTTCTGATAGTTTATTTCAAAGTTAAGAGTACTTTCCGATAATGTCGGAGGCAAAACAAAAGAATAGGTTCTCCACAAAACGCGTCTAAAAAGCGTCAAAATATACATTTTTTGCAACTAAGCTCAAATTACTAAACATCTCGACGTTACATTTCTGAAAACACATTCGTGTTCACACATAATAATCTAGAATCGCCACAAACCCTTCAATGTACTGGACCATTTTACCTAGTAGTGCGAGAACAGGAATCAATTCCACTTTCGAAGAGCTGCCATGGAAGTGGAATTAAGAACACATGCCTGTATCCGGCTCTTCAGTTCCAGCCAAGTATGCTACACATTTTAAAAACAAAGTTTCGCTTAAGCCCTAGGAGATATTGTGTTAATATTCTAATTTTTAAAAATGCTAAATTTTTCGGTTTTTCTAGAAAATCATAAAAAATTGCATACTTTTGGGCTGGACTTTATAAAAAGGTACAACATTTCCTCTCTCTATTTTCTTAAAAAGAAGCTAAACTGCCCAAAAGCGGATACCTACATCTATATATTGCAATATTTAAAGAAAATAATTAGCCATGTTGAAAGTGAATTGCGAGGGGAACTGTTGGGCACTCTCAACGCAAAGTTGCCAGATGTGAAAATAACCACAAAATTAAAGTTTTTACATTTTTTTCTGTGGGCGCTTGCGAATGGAAACTTCATAACAATTTTACTGCTATCCAAAAACCATTTCGTGAAATAGTTCCAAAGTAAAAATTTATACTTTTCTTTGTTTTTTAGACTACCTAAATTAACTAAAAAAGGTCCGTTGAAGTTGTATAAAGATGTCCTCTGATCCCATGGAATATCGTGGAGCGTATCACCGAAAATAACATTTCCAATCCAAAGAGATTCGCACACGCTACCACTAAAATGAAAGATTCACTATGCACAACACTTTTGGATCATTCAGCGGGGTTACAAAACCAATAACGAGTATTTTCTAGGTTTTCCATACAATCAAGCTTCTTAGGTTGTCCTGTATGGGCGGGGTACTAACCACGTGTCCAATGGAGGCGGGAATTTGGTATTACAATTGTTGTGATTTCTTTCATTTGTCGTGAATTTTCCAAAATCTTAGCTCTCATCTTTTTTCAACCAGCAACAGATGATGTATCTGTGTGTCGTTACGCCGAGGAAAAAAATATGCAAAATTTAGACGAAAATGTAGGATTTCAACACGTCCGGCATTTTAAACACATTACTTTTGTGAACCTTTTTTTCGGGGCCCTTGGACTAAAACACAATTGGAAGGCCAGTGTTTGGAAGTACCTAGGTACAACCCAGACAGTATTTTATGAAATTTTTAATCACATTTGAGTCTTTTTCGAGTCCTCGTTTTCTGATCATAAATGATACTTTGATCGGGAGAAAATGGTACCCTATCCGCGAATCTTCTTGAAGAGTTTACAACACGTTTTTCTGATCAGATTCGACTCATTTTCGAGTAGTATTTCCAAATATTTTAGAGTCATATTTCCATTCATTTTTGAGTGATATTCTCATAATCGTTTGCTTTCTAAAAACAAAAAATATTTGGATGAAGAATAATATTGTTCAATTCAGAAATAAAGTCTTGTACAAAATCAATTGCGCAATTTGGCTCTGAAATTCCTTCATATACGCCAACAGGAAAAACATATCTTGAATCTAGAACACTAGCCAGTATTGGACAAACTTGGTTAGAGCTGCTGTTTAATAACGGAAGGGCATCAATACCAAAATATAATAACAAATTAGGTAACTTCAAATAATTTATAACTAAGAAGTTTGAGTATTGCCGGCTCTAGATCAATAATCTAGGTTATAACTAAGAAATCAGTTTATCCGCTTTTCAGTCCGTAGTAAACGTATGTACCTTCTCCACCAGGTGAATTTTGTATCATTTGGCTATGATCAGGGCATCGCCAAAACTGAAATACACTTACACTCTTAACACTTACATTTGCCAAGTTTTTGTTAAAATGTTTGGCTCAGATCTAAATCTAAAGTCAGTTTGCCGTTGCTGAAGAAATAAATAAGCCATAAATATTATACTTATGGGTGGTACAAAATTTTATCATTTTGAACACACTAGTTTAAAATGGTTTATCTTCTCTTAAAAACATCGTAGAATTGCTTGGGACTATTTATTCTAAAGTTACGAAAAAGTGACATATAGCCTATTTCCACCAAAGAAATGAAGCTTCATTTCTTGAAATGACAAGAAATGAAGAAAATGATATCATTTCTTCCATACAAATTATTGTTGCATTTTGCCCTTCATTTCTTTCATTTCTCAAAAATGATGACATTCCCCACGAAGGAATTTGGTATTTTTTTAAAAAGTACTCGCTACTCTCTGTCACTACTCGTTACTCTCTGGAAATAGAAAGTGTCATCACCAATAAACTGTTGATATGAATTTAAAAAGTAGGCGCAATTTTGTTTAAATGTTAATGTTGTTATAAAATAGTCAAAAAAAGTTGTCTATTTAGCTTTCTGCTGATAATTCAGGGCGTTAACAATGCGTTCACCCAGGGTAATTGCTTTCCTGCCGGGTATGTCTTTTTTTGGGTAAATATTGCAAAAACTCCCCGTGAGTTTGAAAGTGGCGCCTGTTGTTTAAATCAAACCATTCAGCTGTTTTTGTCAACGTGGCATTGCGAATATCAAAATGATGAAGATTTGTCAATGGAAACAGCATCATTTTTAGAAATGAAAATGATAAGAAATGAAGCCAGTGGAAATAGGCTAATACATACAATGATTTTATGGAAAGTCCAAAACTAAATGCAGGTAAATGAAAATTGATTTATAGATATAATAAAATACTTCTACTCTACAGGCCTGTATACAGCACTACAGAAAATTCCTTTCGTCACAGTATTTCATATAACTAGAAACACTTTGGCTTTGCTTGGATGCTCGTGTGCTGTTGGGAAGTGTTTCTTTTTATATGAAATGCTGTGACAAAAGGAATATTCCGCAGACCTTAAGTATTATATAATATTTGAATTTAACAATTCTTATTTATTGCTTTCACGACTTTTACTTAGATGTAGGGGTTGAATGTACAATCTACATGGGCGGGGCAATTTTAAAGGTATCGTCTTCTGTACGCCTCACCCACTTTAAGAAGTTTTTTTAGCGCAGTATTCTCTTGAAGTTCGTCGTCTTCATTCTTGTCGTAGGCCTCAGTTGTGCCTATTAGCTTTAAGTTACTAGGAAGGACCTTGTAATCGACGTAGCATTTTGCATGTCGCTGTAACCCGTATCTGTAACTACACATATACTATTTTGAATGTAATATTCTAATTTCAGTTTCACTAATATCCATTATCTTAGACATAATATTGGGTTGAGAGGGCTCACCTTCATTAGATTGCTGATTTTTGATTTATTGTAAAATTAACCTGACTGAAGACACGCCCAACTTCAGCGTTGGACCATGATAAGAAACACATTTTTTAACCCATTTACACTGGCATCATTTCTTATCATTTTCATTTCTTTAAATTTTGCCTTTTCCATTGACAAATTGTCATCTTTTTGACATTCACGATGACAAAAACAGCTGAATGGTTTGATTTAAACAACAGGCGACACTTTACATTTCACGGGGACTTTTTGCAATATTTACTTAAAACAAGACATACCCGTCAGGACAGCAATTACGCATTGTTATCGCCCTGAATTATCAGCAGAAAGCAAAATGCAAAACTTTTTTGAACTAATTTATATTTTAAGCAAAATTGCGCCTACTTTTTAAATTCAAATCAACATTGGTATTGGTTATGACACTTTCTATTTCCAGAGAGTAACGAGTAGTGCCTGAGAGTAGCGAGTACTTTTTTAAAAAATACCAATTTCCTTCGTGGGGAATGCCATCATTTTTGAGAAATGAAAGAAATGAATGGCAAAATGCAACAACAATTTGTATGGAAGAAATGATATAATTTTCATCATTTCTTGTCATATCAAGAAATGAAGCTTCATTTCTTTGGTGGAAATAGGCTATAAGTTAAGTAAAAGATTCAAAACACGCGCGCACTTTCAAAGAACAAGTGCGCGCGCCCTCAATCGATAGGCAGCTAGTTAATTAACCACGCCATCGTTATCGATATCGCGCGCTCTGCCACAATCAGCTGCACTCGCTGCCACCGTCGGCCGCGCCCAGCAGCCTATAAAGCCAGAGCATCAACGCACTGTCCAAGGCACTTAGTCCCCGACTTCGGTCGAGTCAACACATTGGAGCATAGAAAAACTAACATAGAAGCACACTTTGAAACGCCGCTCTTTTTTGAGTGATGTTAACTCCATTGTGACAAGGAGATACTTCAATAGTGCATAGAAAAACTAACATAGAAACACATTTTGCTGCGTCGACAACTTTTCACTCAGACATTTGTCAGCTGTTCGCTGTCATTTTGGCTCTTTGAGTTATTTTTTGACTCTCTGAGTTTTTTTTTTGACTATGTCCATCTCCCTCTAACCACCGTGTTTTCCTATGTCGACAATAATTTTGAGTAACAGAATTGGTCATCACAATGAAGTATCTCCTTGTCACAATGGCGTTAACATCACTCAAAAAAGAGCGGCGTTTCAAAGTGTGCTTCTATGTTAGTTTTTCTATGAATAGTGACAACAAAATCTGTTACTCAAAATTATTGTCGACATAGGAAAACACGGTGGTTAGAGGGAGATGGACATAGTCAAAAAAATAACTCAGAGAGTCAAAAAATAACTCAAAGAGCCAAAAGGACAGCGAACAGCTGACAAATGTCTGAGTGAAAAGTTGTCGACGCAGCAAAGTGTGCTTCTATGTTAGTTTTTCTATGCTACGGATGTGAGGTTTCCGAATCTTTGTCTGGACGGAATTCCCGGTTGAATAGCACCGTCGCTTGCCCGTCCAACTCCCACTCTGCGTTCTCCGAACCGGCAGTTTGTGTGCGGTTTCCGAATCGGCTCCCTGGCTGACAACCACAACACACGCGGGTAGACGCTTTCCAACACAGCAAGCCTTGGAACGACTCCCGGTCACTAGGGTGGCGACCCACGGCCAAGATCGAGACAAACCAGATCGGCCCGATCCTCGAAGAGCGACGTACTGCATCCGTCATAGGAACCCCACGGCACACGAAATATTTTGCTCAGGGAACAAGTTCTCTCTATGAGAGAAACTTCAATAAAATTAAGCTAATATCCACGAACCACCCGGAATCTACTTATTTGGGCGGGTGAACGATTTCAGCAAACGAGAACCAAGTGTCCCAGAAACAAATGATTTCTGTGACAAGCCCTGGCAACGGCGAGCTACGGCCGTGCCATGAAAAGAGGGCGTTACAATGTAAACGCACAATAACGGGCATTTTGTTCAAATAGGCCGCCTAGCAGCTGCTTTAAAAGACGGCGACGCACTCCAGAGACGGGCACTTCTCGAACAAAGCTCAGAGTGCAAGCATGGAGGATGGCGCTCAAATTTAAGTTATATCAGAGCCATTGTGACAATAGATAGATGCGATTTATTTGGCGTGTTCATTTGGGGCTTGAAGGTTTTAATGGAGAGTTCCAAAGCTATAGCCCCGGGGGCAGAACATACTCGCCAACTCACACCGAATGCTTGCCAAAGTCATGCAGCCCTATGTGTTAGAGAGAGAGACACACAGTCACATTTTCGCGCTCTCTGCTTGGGGAACCCTGTTTTAGTGGTACATAAATTCTCTGTTAGGTCAAAGAGTGCAGGTATGCACATGGAGGAATCAAACTCGGCGTGTAAGCTGGAACTATCAAGCACGGATGTAAATCTTAATTTCCATTACCATTACAACTATTTTCATGTATTGAAAATTTGCATAGGAAATTACTTCAATTATTGTTATTTACTAATAATTCAATTTTTAGGTACAATTGTTGAAATAGTTGTGATGTTAGCTTAAGAAAAAAATTAAGAATGTTTTCTTGTTGGTTTAGAATAGATTTTTAATAGACATTAAATTTGATCGAATTCAACATCATAATTTTTGACAAATTGTATAAACTTATAAACTTATCCGTACAACAACCCATTTCAAAACATTGTTGACCTACGCCTCTATTTTTACTTTGAACTTAATTTATTAAAGTTAATTTACAAACTGCTAATTTTGCAAAATAATGACATTTCATAACACATCAGTTGGCCTTGGCTCATAGATATATGCGATTTTTTTGGCGTTGGGTTAGCTTCTTGTTGCACAACGGGCACTTGTGTTTGGTGCCAATGGCCGTTATATGTGAAAATTGAATTTTTTTTTTTGCGCTACGACCACGCCTTCCCCTCCGCCCACATAATAGAACTGCATTTAATATAAAAATACATGATAAAGTTGGTCGGGCGTGGCGTATCAGGTGTATGTGTGAATGCTGGTGCGGGAGGTTGTGGGTTCGATCCCGCCTCGGACCATCTAATAGAAAAAGCTTTTTCTTTCTTTAGAAAAATGCTTTTACACATCCGATCACCTTCACCAGCTACTGTGCGAAAAATTATAAGCACACACGCCAAGAGATTGAGAGAAGCTTGGCCCTGGCCCTCCTGGAGGTGCTGTTTGAGCCAATTTTACTATTACTTTACATGATAAATCGAAACATAGTTTTAATTTCATCATTTTTTCTTTAAAGTTTATATACTCGTATGATAAATTATTTTCCAAAACTGGTGCTCTCGTTGGAGTTGGACATTACGTTTCATTAATTGTGTGGGTGACACGATAAGGCTTCAAATTGAAACTCGAATCTTCTACTTGAATCGTTTTCCACTCTTGCTTGTCACTGTTTATCTAGCAGCCGCGTTTAGGTTTAGAGGGTAAGCACATCTTAGCGGAACGCCGATGTAGTTTTCAAGTGCAACTTGGTTGAATCGGCTTAAAATAATGTAATCAATACCTTCTTCTGATAAAAGATTTTTGCTTGCTTGGCCGATTTGTTGCAATGTCGAAGAAAGATGATTCAAACATGTTGAATTTTGTGCTGATTTTGTGTCAATGTGATCCAGAAATTAGACAGATTTTAAATATTGAACGTATTTGTCAATACGCTTCTTGGTTTTCGCCCTCGGGCCTGTAGTATCCCTTATTCAGCAAGTCAAAACCATCATTCATGGCTTTGAGAAACTTTGCTGTTGCAAGGGCATTTTTATTATGCTTTAACGCGCCATCTTTTGAACTCAACTCAACTGCGTCTCTGAGAAAAAGACTTGGGGTCCTTCATTGAACCCTGGCTACACATATCCAGGTAGTCAGTAGAGTCGCTGAATATAGATGGTCCTTGTTGGGCTTCCAAGGCCTTGGGATCTTTCTCTGTGGTCTTGGTACTTATTGTCCGGTGTAGTGAAGTGACTTCTTTCTGCAAGCCTTTGGGGCTGAAGACCTTTCTTGGGTGCCCAAAGCCTTTGTGTCTGTTATTGCGATACCAACTTTTTTAGGGATCAACCGTAGGGAATACTTTGTGCAATTCTTCGAAAGAAGGGATCTCTTCCGTCTGCATTTTCCTGGATAAAGGACCTCGTCCATTGTTTTGGGCTTTTTTAATAAAAAAAAGAAAGATTATAGATCCACCAATCTTTGCCGGGACTCGAGCCGGAATATCAAAAAATACAAGGCGACAATCCTATCCACGCGGCCAACGGCTACACGGAAAAACATATATTATATCTAAATTTTTATATCAGATTATATCAGAATTAGTTTTGAAAACCATCATGTTCCGAATATTATTCGTCACTTTCCGGTTCCTCTGCATCCTCTGTATTTCTTATCCAATAATTTCTTCTGGTGGATGCTAAGGAATCATATATGGCGTTTTCTTCGACTTCCGTGTTAGTTGAGCCGAAATTGCAGTGTTAACCTATGCTCCAAGTCGACGAACAAATCGACGAAATGATTTGCCGAAACCTGGAGTCTCTTGAAAAAAAGTTTTCTGCATCATCATCAAACTCCTCCAATGCTCCAGGCAATGAGAACGCCACTGCTTGGAGCTGCTTGCCGCTTAAATGAGCTTGCTCTATTGTATCTGCATACCTGACACATCTTCTGCCTCTAACTGAATTTGTAAGACACGCAGCCACTTCTCCCACTCATGACAAGCCAATGATTCGTAATCCACCTGTAAAGACAAGAAAACTTTACCATATTTTTATTTCAATTGTCCAACCGCAATGTCTTTGCTTTGGTCTTCCGGACTAAACATTTGTGTAATGTGCGGTGACCCTACACTGCCTGGCACAGTTAATACATGCACGTTGTAAATAACCTTTCACGGCCGCAAGGCACAGTTCTTGGTGCAGGTCAACTACCCTTTGCAGGTACCAGTCTTTTCTCTGCTGTTCGCCCGTCTAGGATATGCAG
Source organism: Lordiphosa magnipectinata (assembly GCA_037044535.1). NCBI lineage: Eukaryota > Metazoa > Arthropoda > Insecta > Diptera > Drosophilidae > Lordiphosa > Lordiphosa magnipectinata. The sequence goes on from JBAMBO010001838.1 coordinate 76,818, forward strand.
ATTTCTTGAAATCTCACCTTCCATTGCGGGGCCAAGTCTTCGTCGAAACACATAGTGACAGTGCAGTCAGCCTACCTCCGCAAGGCACAGATCTTGGTGCACGTTAACTGTCCTATGCAAGGCCCTACAAAGTGTCCGACCTCATTGCTTTGTTTGTCCAATATTTTACCGAATCTTTTGTACACTTTGCTTCGTCCGCGCTTTGGGCTAATGCTTAATTCTCCAGAAAAAAGCTTCTTTTTAATATCTTTATGGGCTGAGTCTAAAGCCTCGGAACACGATGAAGACTATTTATGAATTAGGATAAAAGTTTAACGAATCAGTCTATATTTATTTGACAAACCTCTGACTTATTTTAAACGTTCTATCAATTAAACTAATTATTCATTTTTATAATTCATTTATATAATATATGATGCCCCCGCAATTGACCCTTATTTGCGGATTGAAAGACCACACATCATTTTACAGGTGCATGAAATGCACCCAAGTGGCAAACGTGTAGGAAACTATACAGCCTTTTCAACCAGTCGTGGCGAAAAATTACAGATACTGACTATTCGTCCAGGAAATACGTTAAACACCTTAAAAAATATTTTATAGAAAATCAAATGATACTAGAAAAACAAGGAATTGGCATGATCACCCAATTTCCCCTTGATCCAATGACTTAGGAAACACATAAAAATTATTAAAATGATTTAAATTGATTTTAAATCCGATTTAAATTTTCCAGTGTAGATAAGTGAGAGCTTAACAGACGCAGTTTGTCAATCATTCAAATCTAACTGAAATCACGTAATGAAACGTAACATAGCATGGCAGGCTCAATTCTCTCTCCTCGCTCATTGCCTTGGTTATCTCGCACTTCTTTACTCATCGATCAAAACTCTTAGCCTTGGGCAGCGAATGCTGGAAGCAGCGAAGTCAGTTGGCAGCGCACACTACGAGAGATCAGGCGTCAATAAATACATACAAAAGGAGAACGAAACGAATTTTCATTTGGCACACACGGGCAGCAACTTGGGCAAATAAATTAAATTAAAGAAGTCCTAAATTTGCATATTCTTAGTGGGAATTTCTCCCACAGTATATATATTCTTGATCAGCACGACGAGCTGAGTCGATTAAGCGTTGACCGTTCGTGTGTGTGTCTGTTTCTACGCGAACTAGTCCTTAGTTTTGAAGCTATCGAGCTGAAATTTTGCTTAAAGTCTTCTTTTTCTGACCGGATCGGATGACTACTTCTTGTAGCTGCAGTATAAATGTTCTGTCGGAAAATGGGTTTTTGTGAGAAAACCTTTTTTGTTTTCAAAATTAGCGCTCTTAAACTCGGTTATTGTTAGTATTTTAAGTTTTTAAGCTGATCTGCGAAGTTTGGTCGAAATCGCTAACCGATGAGCTTTGCTTTCTCGTTAATTATATAAGTTTGTCAAAAAAGTCTTGCGGTATTTCCGCAAGCTTATCTTTGCAAGCGCGTAGTTCTAGTTGTATTCGTCGCATCGTACGATAAAGGCAAAAATGCATCTCATGATGCCAATAAAATTTGTGCAGTTTATGGACCCGATACAGTTTCCATTTCCACCGCACAACGATGGTTTCAACGTTTTCGTTCTGGTGCAGAGGTGATCGAAGATGCGCCACGGTCCGGAAGGCCTGTCGTCGAAAATTGCGATAAAATCGCTGAATTGATCGAAAGAGACCGGCATAGTAGCAGCCGTAGCATCGGCCAAGAGCTGGGCATGAGTCATCAAACCGTTATAAACCATTTGAAGAAGCTTGGATTCAAAAAGAAGCTCGATGTATGGGTGCCACACGACTTGACGCAAAGAAACATTTTTGCCCGTATGGATGCATGCGAATCGCTTCTGAATCGCAACAAAATCGACCCGTTTTTGAAGCGGATGGTGACTGGCGATGAAAAGTGGGTCACTTACGACAACGTGAAGCGCAAACGGTCGTGGTCGAAAAGCGGTGAAGCTGCCCAGACGGTGGCCAAGCCTGGATTGACGGCCAGGAAGGTTCTTCTGTGTGTTTGGTGGGATTGGCAGGGAATCATCCACTATGAGCTGCTCCCCTATGGCCAAACGCTCAATTCGGACCTGTACTGCCAACAACTGGACCGCTTGAATGCAGCACTCATGCAGAAGAGGCCATCTTTGATCAACAGAGGCCGAATTGTCTTCCATCAGGACAACGCCAGGCCACACACATCTTTGGTGACGCGCCAGAAGCTCCGGGAGCTCGGATGGGAGGTTCTTTTGCATCCACCGTATAGTCCGGATCTCGCACCAAGTGATTACCACCTATTTCTGTCCATGGCGAACGAGCTTGGTAGTCGGAAGTTGGCCACAAGAGAGTCCTGTGAAAATTGGCACTCCGAGTTTTTTGCCAATAGGGAAGCGAGCTTCTATAAGAGGGGCATTATGAATTTGGCATCTCGTTGGGAACTCGTCATCGAACAAAACGGCGCATATTTGACTTAAATCGCATTATTATAACCAATTTTATGAACAATTGAAAATTCAATAAAAATACCGCAAGACTTTTTTGTATAAAATTAGTATAATTATAGTATAATAATAACCTGTAAACCATCGACTCTTCGGGGTTTTCTGGTCTTTATTTACACAACATTTACACAATTGCTATTTACATTATCAATACGGTCTCTGTCCAGTTAACTCAGGGGCCGGCAAAACACACATGCTCATTTTGGCGTTGCGTGTGTGTGTTTAGCAACGCGAGAGCGCGCTCATTTAGCATTTCTTTGTTGAAAATGGAGCGTCTCGACGTCGCTGCCGCAGAGCGATGTCGCTTCAGATAGGGAGACGCCGTACTCTGATTTACATACACCAGAGTTCCCCAGCGATAGCCCCTGTGTGTTAGAGAGAGACACAGTCACATTTTCGCTCTCTCTGCTAGGGGAACCCAAGGCGTATTTAACAAGGTGGCAGCGACGTCGACGTCGCCCTCTTTGCTGTTGCCTTACGGTTTCAGTCTCGTAATGCACGTGCATTACCACCCATATACTTCTCTATCAGTAGTACATTGCATCGTATAACAAGTAGTGTTGGGTTGTTCATGAGTGAGTGAACAAAATTGTGTTGTTCTTTAAACTGAACAAGTGAACATGTTCTTCTTCAATTGTTCATTTTTGTTCAGCGAGTCTTGTTCAGTCTATCTTGTTTAATCCATCTTTTTCTGAGTTGCTCTTGCTCTGAGTTCTTCTTGCTCTGAGTTGTTCTAAGGGCCGTTTTCTCATGTTGGTGTTTTTGCAAATCTAGGTGGATTTGCTGCATTTGCTTTGCTCATGTTCAATGCTAACCATCTAAATGAATTTCGTAGCATTCTTCTTATCCTCATGGATTTAAAAACCATGTACATGCTAATGTAAATTAAGTATTTTTATGTATCCGTGCATATGGTCACACTGAAAAATATTTGCAAACAAAAAACAACTGCTGCTAAAAACAGTAAAGTCTGAATTGTTATTAAGTAAACCAAAAATGGAAAATATTTGATGTGCCTTTAATATACAAGAACACCTGCCGACATTGCTGAAATTACATAGGCACATTGTGATTCCCCTAGTTCATTGCTTAAGCTAAGTTTACACATCCAAATAATTTGGTTAAATTTTTATAAAAATAGCCATGATTAAAGATTAAAGAAACCATGGTTCCATACGCAAAAATTTGATCAAATATGGCCGGAAAGTTCCACAATTTGGCCTATATAGCCAAATTTTCATGAAAATTAGTCCAAATTATTTGCATTTGTGAACATAGCTTTCGACCTACTGCTTAATCTCGCTTCATAGTAACGAGTCGTTCCAAAAGAAAAATCTTATCCTTCTCTGTAAAATTCTTGCTTTAATTTTTTCAATTTTAAATAAAAAAATCAATAATCAGCCGAGTGCAGAGGTACTGCCAACCTAGTATTATACCATTCTAGTCCTCCCGGTGTGATCGTGGCGCAAATGCCCGAATTTATAATCAACCTACATGAGATAACCAATTGCACAAAAACCACCTAGCTGCAAAATCTAGCTGGATTCTATTTGAGCAAAAGCAGGAACATGAGAAAACGGCCCTAAGTATTGTTCTGTGTTCTTTGAGCTGCTCATCCTCTCTTGCTGTGCGAGTTGTTTTGTGTGTTTTTCTGTGGGCTGTACCAAAGACTTATAGATATTATAAATGACGCATGTGACGCAAAAACCGGTTGTTCTTGGGAGCCGACATTGGATCTAAAAAACGAAAAATAGAAAAGTTTGTATGAGTTGCGGTATCTACTGAATGTAGTGTCTTTGGCTGTACGTACAACCAAGGTATAAATATACCTTGCGTACAACTATAACAAGTATGGCGTCATCATTTTGAACTAAGCGCGCGAGAGAGAGCGGGAGAGTTAGCGCGAGAGCAAAAGACGCACATACACACATATTTCGGATGTGTATACAACAAAAAAGCAATGCTGAAACAACAAAAACAACAATGCGGTCAGTGCAACCGAAACCAACCTCTTAGAAATGCCGTCGGCAAAACAAAAACAAAACAAAAATTCGTGCGCTCACACAACTTTCAGCCATAGACCTAGAACAGGAGAACAAGAACTACTGAACTAGTGAGCAATTTGAGTGAGTTGAGTCACTTAGAAAAACAGAACAAGTGAACATGTTTAGGGCAAAGAACAACCTTTACCCAACACTATTAACAAGTACATTACCCACCCGTATACTTTTCCATCTTTAGTAAATTGAATCGTATTACAAGTGCTCTACGGCAGAGTATACGATTCCTAAATTGTGTGTTTATTTCCAAACAGACGGCGAACATTCCGCATTACAATTATTAAAAAATATATACGCATTCTTCATGGGAAAACGATGGCAGTTCGTCTCTGGCATACTTGTTTTATTACTAGTAATGCAGGCCCACAGCGGGCACCCTGTTTACAAAGCGGTCATGCATACGGAAAGTAGTGCAGATTGAATGGGATTGTTTCCTTCATAATGATGGCAAAGTAATTTAGGACTAGTCCAATGTGTAATTGCAATTTGCGACGCTGGGGATAGTTCCCAACGAGATGCTTTTAGTGCCCATTGAAAATCACAGTGGTTAGAGAGAGATGGATATATTAACAAATGCACTCAGAGAGCGTAAGTGAGAGCGAACAGCTGACCAGCGTTGCTAAAATTGGCAATTTTTCCCACCAGATATCGACTGTTAAATATGCTTAAAATTCTCCAAGATTAATTTAAAAATGCAGTTCAATGTCGAATAATCATTCATCATAGTTTCCTTCTTTTGAGCTTACAAAATATAAAAATAATAGAGGAAAGCTAACTTCGCCTCGACCGAAGTTTATATACCCTTGTAGCTTGTATAATTTATATAAATTGGCAGCCTGAATCCACTGACACAAATATGTACATTCGGCCAAATGTAAATTTGTTTGACAAGGCCTCCTTTATACATTTTCTACACCCAATTTCTATGGCAGCTATACTATATAGTTGTCCTATCAAACTTGGTGAAATTATGTAAAATCATAGAAAACTTATAAATACGAGGTTTGGGGACGTTTGCGTTGAAGACAAACAAGTTTTTCTCACTAAAACAACATTTTCGACCGATGGTTCCTATGGCAGCTATATGCTATAATCATCCGATCTGGCCGGTTCCGACAAATGTGCTGCGTATTTGTACCAAAAGACTTCGTGGAAAGTTTGGTTAAGAAAGCTTAAAAACTGACGGAGGAGATAGCATAGAAACAGACGGACAGACAGACGGACATGGCTATATCAACTCAGCTCGTCACGCTGATCAAGAATATATATGCTTTATGTGGTCGGAGATGCTTCCTTCTATGCGTTACAAACATCTCGACAATTTTAATATACCCTCTACAAGGGTATAAAAAATACAATCTGCTGGGAAAAATAACTGTTTTGGCAACGACAGAACCCAGTTGGACCTGACACCATGAAAAATGCACATCTTTACAACTTCTTTTTCACCAAAGAAGTAGTGTCGAAAACTGAAAAGTTCCATTCGCTTTTATCAGAGAGGACAAAATACGTAGAGATGAACTCGCTCTCTTAAATTTAATCCGAAAAAAAACATGCGGTTATCGAGCAGTGCCGGCCAAATGGAGAGGACAAAAAAGTGTGCTTGTGTTGGTGTGCATTTGAGCTCTCTCCAGACTACAGCCGTTTTACTTGCAATTCAATGTTCACCGATACTCACAATCATTATTTCGGCTGGTGTTTGCGTAAAAACACGACTGACTTCGGCTCGTGGTAGCTATGGCTGGCCGGGTCTGCTATTGAGGCTCTGGCAGTATTCGAACACGAACGCACAGAGCGTTGTCTTTGCCCATGCTTCTTAGTTTTAATTTTTTGGTTGTGTTTCTTTCCTCTCGCGCATATGCGTTGGTTTTTGTTTTTGTAATTTGCTTATGAGCTTGTGTAGCGACATCAGACCAACGTCGCGAAGTTGGCACACCGAGCTCGTCGCTGAACTTCCCTTTAGTTCCAAAGGCACTAACGCCCTCGTTTCGCTAGCGAAAAGCTGGCGAATTCGGCGAAAGTTATTCGCTAGCGTCGAAGTTATACGGGCTGTTGTCAGTACTAACGCTTTTAAGCAAATCGGAGACAGCAAATGCGTTTTGCTTTCAATACTTTTTTATTCATAAATTGGATCAATAGTTGATTGTATGATATGAGTTAAATGTAAGGAAGAATATCGCATAACATGCTGTTTACAATTGTTTTAAATATTGAAGAGATTTTTGATAAAGAATTTTTCTTAAATATCTTTAAGCTATGGCACACATGGTTGTTAAGACTATCCAGTTCGCACTTATAAAAAAATCGAGAACAGTGTACAGAATGCACAACTATAATACCCCATGATACCCTGCCATATTTTTGTGCATCGAAAGTGTAAAGCAGTGGTGGGCAAGCCTTGCTCCAGTGCTCCCAATGCTCCGAGTTTTTTGTTTCGGCGTACGGCGCCGCTCTGTCTTATAAGAAACTGCGTAGTTTCTTTTCGACAAAATGCACAAGCAGACGACCCATTATTGTTTTACAACAACCGATTTCAACTTGTACACTGACAGAATTGATTTTATTTGTGTGGTGGAAGAAAATTTTTTTTTAAAAGGGTGCATTAAGACTTTCACAATGGCTGATGGAAGTGAAATAATATCGCAAGTACCCCTGTCTCGTCGAACAGTTACGAGACAAATAAATGCAATTCGTCGTCATATAAAAGACAACCTATTAAATAAAATAATAAATTGTAGATATTATTCATTAGCCGTTGATGAAAGCACAGATATCAACAATGTTGCGCAATTGATAATATTCATCAAATATATTGACTCGGAGTGTCGAAGAGGACCTTCTAAACCTAGTTCCCTTATATACAACAACCACAGGGGAGGATATATTTCGAGCGATCGAAATATCAGTCAACGAAATCGGAGGCTTTGAAAAACTTTGTGGGATTTGTACCGATGGAGCAAGAAACATCCGTGGAGACATCAAGGGTCGCAAGGGGCCGTTTAACTCGCGGAATATTTTTGTCCCATTTTATCACTGCCTTATTCATCAGGAGGCGCTTTGCGCAAAAACCTTGCAAAAGAATGAGACTATGGGATGCGTGGTGAAAATTATAAACAAACTAAGAGGAGGTCATAACGCCTTGACCCATCGAAAGTTTCAGGCTCTTTTACTCGAACTCAATGCGCAGTATGGAGACCTAAAAATGTTTACGGAGGTTCGTTGGCTGAGCAGAGGAAAGTGCCTTGAAAGATTTTTCTCTCTCAGAAAAGAAATCACTTTGTTTCTTACAAACCAAGTTGGTAGCCAAAATAGAGGACGTGAATTTTCTGTCGGAATTAGCATTTTTAGCGGACCTTACCAGGTTTTTAAATGATTTAAATACTCAGCTTCAAAGACCAAAACAATCCATAGTAACAATGCTGTCAACCATTAAAGGCTTTAAAACGAAAATGGCCATTCTTCAAAGTGATTTAAGAATAAATTGTTTGAATTATTTCCCTTGTTGCCTTGAGCTGCTCACACAAAACCGCCACCCTAAGCTTTGCATCATATTTTATGCACGTACAACCGATAAGGGAATTATTTGAAGAACGCTTTAACGATTTCGGCGATATCAGGAACTTAATTAGTTTATATGTTAGCCCGAAAGATATAGATATCAGAAGCCAAGGTTCAAAATATCAATTTTTTTTTTTTTTTTTTTGGCTCTAATCGCTGCGTTAGCGATGGGGGTTGGTCGTTTTTCCAAACAGTGACCAGGTACGAATATCGAATGTGCGCGCGACACAATCAATTGGTAATACACAAATTAAATGCTTAATACAACTATCACGCTATTGCTCGCGACAGTAACGGGTTGTTTCCACTTGATTGTTTTTTGTAATAGTATATTGATGTCTGAATTATGCTTCGATGTAGTTCACAAGTTAGATTAAAACCGGCAGAACATGAGCCTTGAAAAAGACTAGCATGTCAGACACGTGCGCCTTGAGAAAGGCATACGTGGAGCCCTCCTTCGAACGATGGGATCAGTTCCAAGCTTCCCGAGCGACTGAAAAAAATATCAATTAGAGCTCTGCGATCTACAATCCGATTACCAAGTGCTGACATTTACAGAATCTTCAAATGCTTTTTGGAAAAAGTTATCGGATGAGAAATACCCCATTCTAAAAACGGCAATGCTGAAGTTGGAGTCGACTTTTGCAAGCACTTATGTGTGTGAAGCTGCATTCTCCCACATAAAATAATAAAAAACGCAAATGGGCATTTCCACAGAAAGATCAACCAAAAACCAAAAATATCGATTCATTTTATGCAGCTAACTTATCTTATGTATATCAATATAAGTTTCTGAGTCAATGTTTTTATGTTTTTTTATGATTACGCAAAAGTATACATATATAAATTTTTAAAAAGCATCAGAAGTACGGCGTTAGGGAAAGGCTTGTCACGTAACGTATGTCACGCTACGTATCCTAATGAGTGAAATATAAAAAAGCAACATTTATTTTTGCGCGGACCAGCTATAAATATATTGTTACAACATTGCAGATCATATTATCGCATTCCGCAGATTTTTGTTTTTTTTTGTGAAAGCGGACATAACGCACTTCCGTATTCTGTCACGTTGCGTATGTCTTTTTGTCTGCCTGTATCTTGGGACATTAATGTCTGCAACTCTCAGCTTTTACATTAAATAAAGTGCTACTAAAATGCTAGCCAAAAGTCAATAAGCGGAAATTTATTGTATTATTTTTCTTTGTATTTCTTCATAATGAAGGCTAAAAAATTCGTACGATTCACGTTCGTAGCTGTGGAAATTGCCATAAAGAAATAAGCTTTCTGATATAAACCTTCTAGAACTGCTGCGAACTTCAATAAATAAAGAAAAAGTAGACTTTGACAAATTAATAAATGAATGTACGAATAATTATACATAAATATAATTAATTGTATGAATAATTCTTTATAAATAATTATTCATTTATAATTAAATGAATGTCTTTTTAAGAGTTAAATTCTTTTTTTTCAGTGTACTCTTTTTTTTCGCTCACAAGCAGACGACACATCTGGTGCAGTGTGCGCGATTGCGATTCGCTGGATAACGGTTGTTTTTTCTGTTGTTGTTGTTGGGCTGCTCCCAAACTCAAATATCCTGCCTACCGCTGCACAGTGGTTTCTGCCATAGACCAAAAATAAAAAATGCAAAGTGAGAATTTTGGCTCCAAACATGTTATCTCTATCTCGCAAAAGAATGAGCTTTTTAATTGTATAGTTGATTTTGATTCATTACAACCGTACTCTAAAAAAAAGTGGCTTCAAAAGAGAGAGCATGAAATTGATTGGTTCTTACTGTGAGAGCTTTTTGCGATTTAAGTGAAATTTAAAACAATTAAATCAATATTAAATCAAACTAATATTAAAGAAACTTAAACTGAATCGTTAAAATAGAGGTGCTTACTTTATTTTTTAATAAATTTGTTGTTTTTAGTTTGTTGAGTTCTTTTTTAAAAATTTATATTTTGTCAGTACTATTTTTATACCCGTTACTCGTAGAGTAAAAGGGTAAATTAAAGTCGTGCAAATGTATGTAACAGGCAGGAGGAATCATTTCCGACCATATAAAGTATATATATTCTTGATCAGCATCAAAAGCCGAGTCGATAT
>JBAMBO010001839.1:0-35839 GCA_037044535.1 Lordiphosa magnipectinata
AGCTTCACATACTCAAATTCAAGAATGTTCGTTCTTGAATCAAGAGCGTGTCAGACTCAAAAGCAAGATCGACCATTCTTAAATTAAGAGCTTCACATACTCAAATTCAAGAATGTTCGTTCTTGAATCAAGAACTCCGCAGATTAAAAATAGGACCTTTCACTCTTGAATCGAGAGCAGATAAAACTAAAAAGTAAGAACGCCCATTCTTTAATAAAACAACAATTAAACGTAATTGATCTTTTTTTATTCAACAAAAATGAAAATTATAAAAATGTTGGTAATTTAAGTTTAAGAATAGCTTAAATATATTTAAAACGGGTAACAGTTTTTCCGTTATTTAATGGGTAAAAATGTAAGGGCGGACTCTCAAATTCTTTTAATAGTTTCACATTAATTTTTCCAGTAGCACAACCTGCGACATATGCCCGAAAATGACTGTCAAATTCCCTTACCTCAATGTTTTCGCAGATAACATAAACATTGCTCGGTTCGTCCTCTTTAATAATGAATTTCTTTATTTTAAATAAATCAAATGCAGTGGATTTCATACCCAAGAAGTAATTTTTCTTATATGTTGTACCTTTATAGGTTACCTCATCGTACTCCTTAAAATTTTGAAATTTGAAAACAGTTTCTTTAATTTGATCATAAAATGTTTCATTTCTAACATGGCTAATACTAATCTTTTTAAATGTTACAACAGGTTCTATGGACTTTTCATGATCGACCAAAAACTTTGCAAATTTTAATCCGCTCTTTATAGCAAGTGAATAAGGAGGGTTGATTCTTGAATTAATGTTGTGAAAATACGCTTTAGCATCCTTATGCTTTGCTTCGAATCTCATACACCACAGATATTTAAGCGGTCCGCATTTTTCGATTGCAGTTGCGTAGTGTACCATAAAATGGTGTTTGGGTTTTAATGGGCCAAATAATTGGGAATACAAGGAATGATGTTGCTTTATCAACTTACGTAATTTGTTTAAATCTGTGGAATTATAGTGGGACTTAAAAAGCAATTCTATAATATCGAGTAAAGTTAGTAATACCTGCCACTCCTGAGTACCGATAGGTATCAAATCGCCTATCATTAACGGCAAAAAGTTTACAAAGCAATTTACTTCACTTGCGGTCGTTTTCAATTTAAAAGACTTTAAACGGTTAATCTCGATGCGAACAGAACTATTTCCAACCTCAGTTTCTCCATATTGAAATAAGGATTTTCTGCTATTGATGTCATTCAGAGATACATTTTTTTCTTAATTAATGCAAGAAGTATGTGGCACACATCATATACACATACTCCCTCAAAAATATCATGCATTATATCAAAACAAATATTTTCGGATACTTTAAAAGTTTTTAACTCATTGAAAATGCATTCCTGTTTTAGTCCAGTTTCTTTAAAATTATTTTGTGTTAAGTCTGCCTTGTATGATGCTTCGTCTCTTAAAGATTTAGTTTTTTCAGACGCCTCTAATTGCATTTCGGTTTTTGTTCTTCTGCAAGCACGACAGAATCTTTTCGAATTGAACGACTGAACAAAACCGAGAATGCTGTTGACGGCCAAATTGTCGCCTATAATTAAAGACAATACAAAATGAACTTTACGAATCTCGTTTAAAGTCTTAATCTCCAATCCTGCCTCTAATACCTTTAACTCCTCGACTAAATGGTAGAAAGAAAGCTCATTACCACATTTTTTTAGGTCTTCAGTGGATATTAAAGCAGCATGAAAAATATATTGGAGCTTCGACAGAAGATATTGGGGCATTAAAGGGAAATTAATATAACAACCGCAAATTGAGAACGTGTGGGTCCCAACTGGATTGTTAATTTGAAAGTCGTCGAAATATATTACAAACGGTATAACTAATTTTGATTGGAATTGTTCTGTAACATTTTTGAAAATCTTTCCATTGGCAAAATTGCATATCTCGCTTTTAATTAAACTTTCTTCAATATTTCTTAAAGTTAATCTAAAATACAGGAATTTCGAAAATACGTTTAAAAGTAAATGATAAAGGCATTATAAATATGTCATTTGAGTTTGGTCCTAAAGTCGGATTGCCATGTGAAACGATTTCTGAAATTGTTTTATTTATTGAAAAGACTTTCGGATCTTCATACAGTTTTAAATCTTTCAACGTTTTAAAAAATCTGTGCTCGGATCGAATTTCCTGAAAAGGATCTTTGCAAAAACTTAATATTGATTTTAGCTCTTCATTCAAATTGCTCTTTAATTGGCCTTCTATGGCCGTTGAAATTGAACTCATAAATGAGGATATTATATTTTGTATATTACCTACATGATTCCTGGGCATAAAGTTACAGTCATACAAACTTAGTGATAACTCAATAGATTTTTTCTTCAAAGTGTTTATGCTAAGGGTTAAAGACTTTTCATCAGGTTTGGTTTTCAAATTTAATTGTTTAGGAGGACTAAACTCCGCGTGAGCATTAAAATAAGGAACTACGTTATCATTTGCTCTCCACACCTTGTGCGTTTTTTCTAAATGTAATCGAAAGAGATGAATGCTTCAGCGTTGACATCCGCTAGTTTCCTTGCAGATGATTTACTTTTAGATGAGATATTAATATATTAGGCCTTGGAAAGTGCTTGAGGCATCTAAAGCAAATATACATATCGATCGACTACTGTTGGTCTAGAAAGTTTAAGACTGATGTTAGATTAGAAGATTCGAAATCATATTCTGTATTAATTTCGAAAAAAAATTGTTGACAAAAAGATACGCTTCTTGACAAGGTTTTGGGTATTTCAATGCATAACTGTTAAATATTTTAAAGCAAATATCAATGCTTATAAGAAATGAGTCACATTTGATCAAATTTTTGTCAAAATATACAAAAAATTCCCTGAGATCTACCTGTGAATGCCCGTGAACAATAACAAATGGTTGAACGGTAAGTCCATCGTAGTAATTTTTGTTTACGAGCTCCTCAATCTCCCTTTTGTAATTGTTTATTGATGCAAGTCTGAGCACCATGCTCTCCTGAGACTTCCACTATGAGTCGACACTTCTATGTGATTTTTTTCACTCCCCCATCATTGTGTAAATCATCAGCAGAGAAAACGGCTTCAACTATATATGACAACGGTAATGCCTTCGGGTGATCATATAAAAATGATTGCTAATCTTTAAAGATAAATTTATTCTATCCAGAGCAACCTACCATCTGCATGTTGCTAACTTGTAAAGATTATGCTTTCATGAGTCATTGTGACTTTCATCATGTATAATTTGTTTCACGTTTCGAAGACAGCAAAAGCCTTGCACGGTATCATATCAAAATCATTGCATCTGTAAAGATAATTATAAATCATGTTCAATGTTGTCAATAGCTTTCTAGCTGTATTGGCGTATCTAGTAAAATTAGTCCATTCTATAGCTATGGTGAGCTTTAAGCATGGTAAAACCTTTGTTTGACGTTTCATGACAGTACACGCTTGTGACGCCTAGAACTATCGTATCGTACAGCGTCATGAAATGCACTTGTTCGTTCCAAGGTATGTGCTTTGGAGCGTAGCATGTAGACTTTGCACTGTATTACTTGCCAAATATTGCAACGGAATTCAGGATATAGGTGAATAGCTGTAAAGAGTGGTAAAACTTGAATTTTTGGGCAATTTTTGTAGTTTTAAGTATGAAGATCTATTTTTTTTTGACTTGCTACTATGAAATGTTTTGTCAAAATAACATCATTGTTTGTTGAACGACTTCATTGTTGCGTCAAAAGGAATTCAAAGATTGCTCAAACTTTTAAATTAAAAGTTTTGGACAATCTATGTATCTTTGTGAACCGAACCGTAAGCCTCCCGATATGGTCGAACCTCCAAACTAAACCTTCTGTAGAATCTAAGAGTTTTTAAGCCTTGCTATAAACGTAATGAAAATTCGAAATGTGAGCCTTACCAAATCGGCAGCTTGCGAATGAGATAGCTTTGGCCAAGCTTCGCGAAATTCCAAACTGCTTAGAACTTTAAGGTCCCTCTGACGGAGATGGAAGGTTTGTTTCCACTTAAAGCACACATCAAGCCAATCAGAGGAATCTCGTTTAAGAGTGGCTTTTAGTGCAAGAGCAATCCCATCGTCAATTTCAGTTTCTGAGTTTTCCATAGATTGACTTTTATTAATGCTGCCATTACCGAGTCTGGCATCCATCGGTTTGACTTTGCTGCGCTTGTTTTTGTACTTCGAGTACAACTTTCCACTCGGATTTTTGTATTTCGTCCGTGGAATATAATAATAATCCTAAAGGAAATAGATTTGGAGACAAGCAAAAGTAAAGTAAAGGTTATGCTAGCCGTTAGAATCAACCCCTTATCCTATATCCTTAAGCCAAATGTCGAGCAGTGCTATCAATATTGTTATTTACTTACCCTATTTTTGGCTTCGCACGGAAAAATTTGGCACAGCTCATCCACCAGTATCGGAAAGTCTGGAATGGGAATATTAATGTTGTTGTTTAACACTTCTTCGATTATGATGTTTATCAAATCGGTCCGCAGCTCTGCAGTCAAAATTTTATGTTCCAATAGATATCTTCCTTTTAATGTCTCCTTCAATAGGCAATCTAAGCTCTGAGGGGAAAGAAAATCTGTATTATATGTCAGACAAATTATTGTCCTTTTAATAATTACCTTATTGAGAACAAATTTTTTATGTGGTTCGGGTTGCACAACGCAGTGGCAAACTTTCTCCGGCACTGATAAAGTTGCATCTTCACCAAACTATAAAAAAACAAAATATTAGTTTACAAAAAGGTTTAATTTTATCTTTTACCTTTCTCTGTCTCCATAAGCAGAGCTTTGAACGGAACTCAATTCTCAGCCCCAAAGAAGGGATGGCTTCTTTAATGTCATCATTATTCATTAATGAGAGGGAATTAAAAGTTACACCAGCATCTAAAAAATTATACAAGCAAGACACTTTTTTATTAGAAACGAGAGCGTAAGTTAAAGTCGGCTCTAACCGACTGCGATATACCCGTTACTCATGGAAAGAAATGTTAAATAGCCTGTGTTCATATTTCATATATTCACTGGAAGTGCACATTGAGGCTCAAAAGCATTCTCCCAAAAATTAAATTATATCAGCAAAAAAATGTCTAAACGCCGAATACACCACACACTAATGTGTGTTAGTCAGAGCTCGCAAAAAACTGTTAACACTATCAGGCTGTCTGTGTAAAACTGTTCTGTTACAGACACAACGAAAAGAGGTTGCAATACACTTTTAATTCTGTTTTGCTCAATAGATGTTTTCGCTCAACCAAAGATCCCTTTTTTCGTTTCTGTATTGCTCGTGTCTTTCACTGACCGTTTTGCCGAGAGCCGACTTCCAAAGTGTCTTCGAAGAATGTAAGCGAGTTTGTGACTGGGGATGCCTGTGTGTGTGTGTTTGTCTCAGTCAACGATCTTTGTACATATGTGTAAAATTGAGAAATTTATTATTGTTATCCTATCAAATGAAATGCAGAAAATATTAGTTTTAGGTAATTGCTTAACGCATACCATATTTATTTAATTATGTACATTGTACATAAGCCCACCGCCTACCCCACGAACAAAACAAATAACACTTTTTGCTGACACTTTTTGTGTTTTGCTCATTTGAAGACAGTTTTTGCATGAGTCGTCTTTGTTTTTTTCTGTTTTGTCAGTGGGCTGATCGCACTGAAAAAAGTGTTGATGGTTATTTGCGAGCTCTGGTGTTAGTGTTTTGCGCAAAAATTGGTTTAGACATGTACTTTGTACATACATAAATGAGCTTGAACACACAAATGCGCAGTTTGTTGCTGTGATCGAATTTTCGTACGTACAAACAAAATTCTGCGAAAATACATACATATGTATGAACGTGCGTATGAATATATACTTATGTGCATAGATGCATAGATATACATACATATGTATGAACTCATTATTCTCATGATTCTCATTATTGAATTCTTGACATTTGCATGTGCATGCGTGTGTATATGTAAGCTAATGCACATACATACTTACATATGAATGCCGGCACATACAAAAAGCTGTATGTATACATACATGCGAATTCTCGGAACACTAACGCTGTTAATAATAATAATAATAAATTAATAATAAATTTATTTAAAACCAATTATACACATGCTTTATACAAAAAATTTCAAAAGAAAATATAACATACAAAAAATTTCAAAAGAAAATATAACATATCTAATTGCTAGAGGTTTTAAATAGTACTCGACTATGACTATATGTCGTCAGTCAGAGAATTCGCTTCTATTACTTTGTTGAGTTTTGTTTTATTTTATTTGAGGGTTCCCTAGATATCATACAAAAAGTCTTACTACACCCTGCTTCCCCGCTCGTCGCGAGATACAGGATCGTTGGGACCTAGTGTCGGATTAGGGGCCCACCAAATTTCTTTAGTTTATATTATTTGTGCTGTTGTGTTTTAAAAATATTCCGCCAAAATCCGTTTCCTATACTGGGTGGCCTGTTGCAGAAACTTTACTAAGCCCTTCCAATTAGTGTCGCTGGCATCATTTAAAATGTCTCTAATCTGAGTACTAACGCTGTTTTCGGTTATGCATCTAAGTAGATAAGTATGTATGTGTTCACATTCATGTACATATGTATTTGGGCAGAATTTTGTTTGTACGTTCGAAAATATATATATATCCACACATATGTACACTTATCGAGTATATTCACGTATTTACGCATAGACAAACAGTTGTTTGTCAATAATACACATATGTACATACATATGTACACTTAAACACACATTCAAAAATGACGCTTGGAAAATATGTATGTAAATGAATTTTTACACATTCTTGCCATGTAATTGCTGCGCGTTTCGATCGTGCTTATGGATCAATGTATGTATGTACATATGAACGTATATATAGTCACTTTTAACATAACTTACCTATTAAGAAGGGAAGAGCTTCCAAAATGTGCATTTCCTCACAAGCGGTTTTTAAATCGTTGTCCATTTTTTTTCCTTTTCGCGGACTTCTTCACACTTCGAACTTTCAATATACAATGACGCCGCGGCGGACCGTCAGCGTTGACATGCCGATTGTAACCGGCGTTTACCGATTGTGGTCGCCGCTCGGTTGTACCCCGAAACTGTTAGAGAGCGCGATTCTCTCAAATGTGCTTGCTCTCCCGCTCAGTTATTTTATCTCACTCCCCTCGCCCATCCCCTTGCCAATAAAAAACCAAATTGAGAACGTTTAGAACGAATTTATCGCGATTCCAAGAGCAAAATTCTTGAAAATTCAAGAACGAATAAATTTTTTTTCAAGAGCGTTCGTACTCAAATTATTCGTTCTAGTTTTTTCTTAGTATACTCCTGAAGCTGAAAAGTTCAAAGTGCAATAAAAAGAAAACGGCAGCTAATCAGACCAAACCAAGACAGGGTTTTTATACTACCAACACACCCTTTCAGAATTTTTTGCTCTAAACGCTATCAACTTTTTGGAGTTCAAAAATGTGTCACAGTGTTATTGATCAGCATCCACAGCCGAGTCGAGTTATAAGGAAAACCAACAATTATGATGGGTAGAACCGGCCGCAACGGCGATGGGTAGCACTTCACACCCTGTATGGTTTTTTTGCCACTTTGTGCGGCTTCTAACTTAAATTGATCAGATATATACAAACATTGGGGGGTACAGAGTATGTTATAGTCGGGCTTGACCGACTTATATTCTTTTTTTTATCGATTTTCCCTTTTATGTCGCTGGGACACCCGATACCGTGGACACCAGTATCAAAAGAGAGATTGGATCCTTCGGTCAGAATTCAATCTAAATATTGCAAACGTGATTCATATTCCACTTATTCCGTTTGACAAAATTTTGTTATTTCATATCAAATTGGGCATTGCCAAAATCTTTACCAAATCAATTCGTCGGGATGGCGAAGCTTTTAACAAAGATATGGCTTAAGACTAAGGCCCGCCGCACACAGACAGCTTTGGAAAATCAAACGCACAGAGCACATACACAGCTTGCCCTAGCTAGTTCTGCTCCGCTCTGCTGTTTGTGTGCGAGGGTCCTAAGAGTGGCGAAGAAGAAATGTTCGGATACAGGAGTGTTATAAATTGTTCTTTTGCTTACCACTGTTTTAACCAGTTGGCCATAATAGCAAACCAAATATAGCTGCATAACGGATGTAATCTCGAATGTCGTATAGGAAATGCTTTCCACATTGAATCCCAGTGTCATTACGAATGCAGCTCCCGAGCAAATGACTCCTCCTGTAGTTAAGAGGCTTAAAAACAACAAACCGCCAAAGATCCTGTTAAGATCCTCCTGGAGCCTGTAGTTAAACCCGTTGTACCAAGTAAATAACATATATTATATAAGGTTGTCAAAAAAGTCTTGCGGTATTTTTATTGAATTTTCAATTGTTCATAAAATTGGTTATAATAATGCGATTTAAGTCAAATATGTGCTGTTTCGATGACGAGTTCCCAACGAGATGCCAACTTTATAATGTCCCTCTTATAGAAGCTCGCTTCCCTATTGGCAAAAAACTCGGAGAGCCAATTTTCACAGGACTTTCTTGTGGCCAACTTCCGACTACCAAGCTCGTTCGCCATGGACAGAAATAGGTTTTAATCACTTGGTGCGAGATCCGGACTATACGGTGGATGCAAAAGAATCTCCCATCCGAGCTCCCGGAGCTTCTGGCGCGTCACCAAAGATGTGTCTGGCGTTGTCCTGATGGAAGACAATTCGGCCTCTGTTGATCAAAGATGGCCTCTTCTGCATGAGTGCTGCATTCAAGCGGTCCAGTTGTTGGCAGTACAGGTCCGAATTGAGCGTTTGGCCGTAGGGGAGCAGCTCATAGTGGATGATTCCCTGCCAATCCCACCAAACACACAAAAGAACCTTCCTGGCCGTCAATCCAGGCTTGGCCACCGTCTGGGCAGCTTCACCGCTTTTCGACCACGACCGTTTGCGCTTCACGTTGTTGTAAGTGACCCACTTTTCATCGCCAGTCACCATCCGCATCAAAAACGGGTCGATTTTGTTGCGATTCAGAAGCGATTCGCATGCATCCATACGGGCAAAAATGTTCTTTTGCTTCAAGTCGTGTGGCACCCATACATCGAGCTTCTTTTTGAATCCAATCTTCTTCAAATGGTTTATAACGGTTTGATGACTCATGCCCAGCTCTTGGCCGATGCTACGGCTGCTACTATGCCGGTCTCTTTCGATCAATTCAGCGATTTTATCGCAATTTTCGACGACAGGCCTTCCGGACCGTGGCGCATCTTCGATCACCTCTGCACCAGAACGAAAACGTTGAAACCATCGTTGTGCGGTGGAAATGGAAACTGTATCGGGTCCATAAACTGCACAAATTTTATTGGCAGCATGAGATGCATTTTTGCCTTTATCGTAGTAGTACTGTAAAATATGCCGTATTTTCTCTTTATTTTGCTCCATGTTTGCGACGCTATAACTCACGAACGACTAAAAACAAACAACAATAAATCAAACACGTGTTAGCGCGTGAAGAGCTTTCCAAAAAGCTCTAGCGTGAACCGATGCGACGAATACAACTAGAACTACGCGCTTGCAAAGACAAGCTTGCGGAAATACCGCAAGCTTTTTTGACAATCTTATATATTTCATTTTAAACCACTTACTGTTTAAGATAGTTATGTTTGTTTATAAGCTCCACAAGAAATTTGCGATCCGCTAGGTCATGATCGCGATGTGGCTGCAAATCTTGTAAGGTCCTTGAAAGGTAATTAAAGTGAATGCAGATTTGCATTTGAAAACAAACCAGCCACAAGTCCGTGGACATATTGGAAATGATCATTTGGGTGACGTGGAAATACTCCAGTGCACAGATAGTCAGGTAGCGCCAGACTGAATGTTGGTGCGAATCAACTATGAACAATGGAAGGTAGTGAAGATATTGAAATTGATCCTCTTCTTGGAAAAGGTATATTCCAATCGTCTGCATAATTGGTCCCACAAAAGCCAAGGCCGCAGAGCCAAAGTAGACAATAATGATGAGTAGCAGGGGACGTGGCCAGTAGTAATCGTTGACCCGGTGATCGATCCTTGCCAGCGTACTTTTCGGATACATTGCAGCCAATTTGTTATTCAAGTTTTGTATAGCGCCACGCTGCTCAGATGTGGCAAATTTAGTATCCGAAGTGATAACTAAGGCAACCAGATTGAATTATTGCAAAATTTGCCGTGTACTTTTGATTGTAGTTTCATCGAAAATGCGAAATATCGTGACGCCCACACCGATGGCGTGACAGGCAATGCATATCCAGCGAATGATGAGGGCCAGAAGCTTACCGGAGAACGTCTTTGGTGAGTCTAGCATATAAAAGCCGATGATACGATGAACCAAGCTAGGTATTCGGGTGAAGTCCTCGTAGGCGTACTGCACGGGCTCCATATCCAAAGCTGTATGTGGACTAGACTGGCAAAACGCAGTTGTTTAAATACTGTCAGTTCTGTCCGCTTGAAGTGGTTTTATAAGAAGTCAATAACACAAGGCAACAAAATTAGACTTTTTGCAGTATATTGAAGGGTCGATGGTGATTCTAGATGATTTTCGTGTGCTGAGCACAAATCTGTTTTCTGTATTTGAAATGGTCCATCACGTCAAGATTTTCAGTTATTACCGCTTAAAGCTGCAAAAAATTCCTACTTTGATTCTTTTCAGATGCGTTTTGTGGGGAACCTATAATTTTGTTTTGATCTTGTTTGATATTATCGGAAGGTACTACTCCTTAGCTTTGAAAAAAAATTATCCCAAACAATTCTACGATTTTTTCCAATGAAGATATACCACATTTAGTACTTATATCAAAATTCACATTGGGGCAGCAACAATATATTGGCCGTTTTGTAAATTTGCAACTTTAAGCGGTAATAACTAAAAATCTCGACGTGATGGACCATTTTTGAAAGCAGATTCGTGTTCAGCACACGAAAATCATCTAGAACCACCACCAAAGCTAAAATATACTGGACCTTGTTGCCTAGTGTAATTGGTGACTGATTTAAGGGTGCTGTTATAAGTTATTTAGCTTGAGAGATGTGGACACCTGTCGGTTTCTGACGGTAAAATGGAACCTCGTGTTACTAAGTGTCCGCCTTTTAGCACGTGGACACTTGACGGTTTTAAAATATAACTTCTGAGAATTACGTGTCCGCCTTTATAATTTAGCACTTCTTATACTTGCAGGCAGATTAAGTATATTTTGAATAATCTGTACCAAAGGTACACAGAGTATATTAAGTTAGTTTGTGCAAAAGAATTTGTACTTGAAATTGAGGTAAATTCGTTCCAAATTTAGTTTTTCTGATCGAGTGGAATGAGAAGTTACGAAGACGGCGAGTATAGTTGGATAGAATTGGATCAAAAAATTCTATATAAAAAATTTGTATACTTGGATCGGGAAACTCAGTCTTGGATCAAGAAATTCCAATCTTATCGGAACATTTGAAATCGAAAATTTCTGATCCGAATTTAAAATTTTCTCATTTTTTCTCTGATTAACAGCATTTACCTAAAATGTGAATGTTAATAGATATTTATAAACTCTACTGTAGAAATCAATAAAAATCTTTGAATTATTTTATATGAAAATTGGTTTATTTATAGATTATGTTTTGTAAAGCGTTGTTTCTTCTAGTCCCAATGAAACCCCCGATTCTTTTCTTTTATAATTTTGTTGAATTCGTTCTTTAAAAGGCTTAAAATTAACATTAATTAAGATCAATTGAAAGATGCGCGTATCAAAGTTGCCAGTTGTCAGTTTGGGTCACATGTATTTTATTTGTTTATTTATGAAACTCTGTAAATAACTGATAGTTAAGAAAGTTAATAAAATTTTTACAAACGTTTATTTTACTTACGCACTTTCCTTAGGGGCTGGCCTACCTGAGCTGTTTGAGAACACATTCAATAGCCACTTCAACTATGCAATCAAAATAATGCATATATGCCTCGAGACAGATATCGATCCTCTTTCGCCAATTAGACTTATTTTTTCCACCAATGGGAATCGATTTCTCAATAGCAACTTGTCACCTTGGAGTTAAACCAACAAAATCCATGCCAAACGGCTGTCTCGATTAGAGCCTCGCTGCTAAGGGTGGTTTTCTCTGCTGTTGTTGTTGTTGTTGGACTGCTTCCAAAGTCAAATTTCGTACCACCGCACTGTGGTCCCAAAGTCGACTTTTTTTTACAGAAATTAATAACTTGAGAACTAGATAAGATTTGTTAGTCTATTTTTTTGCATTCGATTATATAATTTTAATAGAAACTTGAACAGGGAAAAGTGGGCGTGCCACCGACCTTTCCCTTATACTGTTCTATGCAAATTTTTTGTTTTGAGATCTATCTGTATCAAATTTTATGGTTTTGTGTGTTATTACACTATTATCTCTTACTTACTAATATCAAGTATCTATATCATTCAGCTCGAATCGGAGCTGCAAATGAAAATAGATTTTTAAAGTCAAAAACGTTCGCGCTTGTTTTGTTACCATACTTCAAGCAGTTCTGGATGCTCGAACTCAAAGTTGCCTGAGGAAATTTGTGATTATATGTAATCCGTGATTTTGGGTACAAGCGAATTTGTGTTTTATAAAGAAGACAGTTTGACAAACAAGACTTCATTAATAGTTACGACAATCATAGGGCCCCCTATTTAAGGTGATCTATCCCCCCCATTGAGTTTCAAAATCGGATTTACAGGGGACTAAACCGTCGATGAACACAGCAAAAAATCTAAAAAACTTGGAATAGATATTATTAAATAAATAAGATACCAAGGTTATGGTCTAGTACAATTATTTTAAAATTTCCTGCGATACGGGAGTGTCCTGGAAATCTCTCGAGATTTTGGCCTCGGTTGGTTTGCAAAACGCTCGAGAATCCGTCGGTGTCCCAGAATTTTAAGAGATTTCATTTTCTTATTTGAAAATCTAATTAGAACATATAATATTTCAGTAAAGTACTTTTATCTCTAAAAACGGGGCTGCATCTCTCACAAAAAAATTTCCCTTATTTTAGTTAGGGGGTAATTTGATGTTCAAGTGATAATTATTGATTGTGTTATATGTAGACATCGGATTTTATGTACTTTTTTAAATGAAGGTTGATTGAGGTGAAAATTTGGATTTATACTAATTAAATAATCCACTTTCCATTGGAGACTGCATATTCAATATATGCAAATTTTGCATATTTCACATATGCAAAATATGTAAACAAATATGCAATGAATATGCAAAATATGCAAAAAATATGTAAAATATGTAATTGTATAAAAAATGTATAAAAATTTAGAAATTTGCAAAAATTCTTGAGCTTAGATTATTATTAAAAATATAAAGATGGCATATATAGACGGCTAAATGGGAGTTGTAGACCGAGCAAATGAAAGGTGTGCGTTGAAAGTTCTAAACTATTGGGAAATTGTTCATTAATTTCAGATTTTTATGAAGATTTTATGGACGGCTAAAGTACACGAGTAAATAAAGATGTGGAACAAATGGTCAAAAAAATCGAGAAATTTCAAAAATTCACATTTGAATTTAGATTATCATAAAGAAGGGTAAACCGGCGGGTAAATAAGAGGAGTATATCAAATGGTCAAGGAAATAGCGAAATTTGCTTAATTTTCTAACGACCTAAGATAACTATGAAGACGCGTATATTGGAGGCTTAGACCAAAAACGCCGGAATTTGTCAAATTTTCATTTGACTATTTACGAAAGCGCAGCAAATTATCAACGCGCTCGCAAACTCCAGAATTATATATTAATCCCTTCCTGTCATGTGGATGCTGAGAATATACCTCTCTCGCACAACAACATTGTAAACTTCGGGTCTAACGAAATTTGTATTTTTCAAAAATGTTTTTATTATAATTGTTGAAGCTGAATGCGAATAGGCGCCTTTAAAAATACCTTTTTTACAGCTGATATATACGAGTTGACTAGTGGATATGAATTTTGTATGGTTTCCGCCAAACGATTTATTCCATGCGCCAAGCAAGTCACATTCATCAGTTTTGGATAAAACACCTTTAAGTTTTGTCCAGCCTTCAGCATATATGCTGCCGCATCCAATCCAATGCTTTAGTTGAAACTAAAAAGGTTTTGGAACGACCATTTTCAGTTAAGTTCCCAACAATTAGATTGGCCACAAATCTGCCCGATTTGTCATTGGTTTCATCGACCGAGAGCCATATTTTATCGTCACCCAAAGCCTCACGATACTATCTATTTTTTTTTTATAACACTTGTCCAGATAGGATTTCCGTAATGTACTTTCTTCTGGTATTTGTTTATTAGTGTATTTTGTTTTTTATCGCTTATTTTCGGCATTTTAATTAATTAAAAGTTGAATTGATGAAGTTGATTTACAAAGTGAAACGGACTTGCAACAAAATCTGAAAATGGTGATGTATGGTTTCGACAGAATCACAAAAAGAACACATTAACCCTGGCCTACTAGGATAATAATGTATCTGAAATATGTCAATTCATAAAAAATAGGTTTTTTTACATATCTTACATATTTCACATATTTTGTATATTTTTTTATGCAAATATGCAATTTATGCAAAATGGTTTTTAGCGGACTTTGATTGTTTTTCAATAAAAATAAGATGAGTGCAATCAGAGCTTAAATCGGACATGCGGTTCAAAATATGCAAATATGTAAAATCCGATGTCTAGTTATATGTATTATGATGCATTTTTAAATTATAAGTCAAATTTATTTATATTCATATCATATTCTCAAATAAAATAAAATGCGAAATTAAAAATGTATTCGCGGCACTCTTGAAGTATAAATTGCCAGCCCTTAGTCAGCTGGCTGTCACATCGAGGGCATCAAAACCTGTAGATGGAGCCCCCTGAGGTGGTTGCTTTTGACTAATATGAAAGACTTTGGTTGGTGTTGCGAATAATTATTAAAACGCAAATTTTAATGTTAAAATTAATTAAATTATTTATTAATTTGATGCAACGTATCCAGAAAAATAATGTTGTTTACATTTCCAAAACTAATTTTACTTGTCAAAATTGTTTGGCGGTGAATTTTGATAAATCTCCTAACAAAACACGAGAGTAACCAACCGAAAGAGATTTCTGGGACACCGAGAATTGGTTTTGGGTTGGAATTTGGTTGGAAGAGATTTCCGTGACACCTCCGATAAAGAAGACTGTTGATTCGACTTCGGGTGAACTTTGCGAATAAAACACCGCCAGGCTTCCAAACACACCTCCAAACAAACACACGCTCAACTGAATGATCCACAATGTGTATTTATTATTTGGTAAAGGAATATTATGCGGTATGATGATGTATCATGGTGTTTTATCTCCTATAAAACAATATTTATGCATTTAAAGGTTAACAAATTAATTTTTTCTTTCACTTACGCTTCGTCGCGCTCTGCCCTCTTCTCAGTTCAATCGTCGAATGCTCAAACCGATCGAAACAATCGACGAGGGCGCTTATCGATATACTAAACAATAGGGTTGCCACTAAAGGCTAAACAATAGGGTTGCCACTAGGCATCAAAGTCGTTAACGAAACAATATTTCAAATTCAACTCAAATTCTTAAATTACTAGATTTCTTCACAACATCCCCGCCACCGTGAATCTAGCAGGGCTTTGATTCACCTAATTCGAGTTTAGCCAAAACGCACGCTGGGCGACGAAACACCCCGACATCAGTCTTCACTGTTGCTGTGCGTACTTGTCCATCCCTGCCGGCAATAACATCAGTCACTATGCCCTTCTTCCAGGTTGATCGATGAGCACTCCCGTCGCATATGAAAACCAAATCTCCTCCAGCTAGCGGCTTCACATCTTGGTACCATTTCGTGCGACGACAAAGCTCCGGCAAGTACTCGTTCAGCCACTTTTTCCAGAAACAGTGCGCAAGCTGTTGCACTGTCCGCCAAGACTTCCTTGTTGGTTGATAAACTTCTTCTTCTGGATGTGGTGTCTGGCTGGAATTAGGAGTGCCTAAAAGAAAATGGTTAGGTGTTAATGGCTCATCTGTAGGCGAATCTAGTGCTATGTGTGTAAGCGGCCTTGCATTCACTATGTTCTCCGCATCACACATTAATCCATACAGCACATCCTCTTTTAAACTTCGATTCAACATGGCATGTCCCATAGCTCTTTTCACGCTGCGCACGAGTCGTTCCCAGCAGCCACCAGCATGCGGATTCATAGGGCAATTAAAAAGCCACTCAATTTCCTCGTTCGCTAATTCCGCAGCAATTTTATATTGGTCCATTTCAATTAACTGACGTTTCAGCTCTCTATTCGCACCTACAAAGTTTGTGCCATTATCCGACCGAAATCTTTTCGGTTTCCCACGACGCGCCATGAAGTTACGAATAACTCTAATGCAAGTGTCTGCACTCAGATCCTTTGCAATTTCAAGATGAATTGCTCTAACGGTTAGGCAAGTAAAAATGCAAATCCACCGTTTTTCTGTCGATCTTCCTCTTGTCACAGAAAACGGCCCCATGTAGTCAACGCCAACGTAAGTAAACGGTCGTACGTATGGAGTAAGCCTGTCAGCGGGTAGCTGTCCCATTAGTGGTGCACATGGTCGTGCTCTATTAGCCACACATACTTGACAGAGCCTAGATACTCGGCGCACTTGTTCACGGCAATGTGGTATCCAATATCGTCTACGAATTTCAGCTATAACCGTACTCTCATTCTGATGTTTCCAGTCCCGGTGGTATTTCTCCACTATCAAATTCGTCACATAATGTCGTTGCGGCATAATTATTGGCCGTTTTGTTTCTTCATTTACTGCTTCTGCATTATTTATCCTTCCGTTCATTCGCAGAAGACCGTTTGTGTCGAGGAACGGACACAGTTTCCATATTTTGCTTGTTTTCTTCACAGGACTCCCACGCGCCATGCAATCCATTTCTTCACTGTACTCCGACATTTGCACGTTCCGACACACAACCAATTGCGCATATTCAATTTCGTTTGCCTGTAAGTGGCTAGTTCGCGCATTTGACCGATAACTTACCCTCAAAATCCAGCCCATAACTCGGGTCAATTTTCTAAAGGATGAAAACCTTAACAACAGGTCTTCAACTTCTTGTTGAAGAACAAATACAAATTTTGTTCGCAATTCTAAATCAGTGCTCTCATGGGTCAAGTTGTTGTTCGGCCAGTCGCTCTCGTCGCGTAAAAGAATATTGGGCCCTTGCAGCCAAGTAGACTGTTTGCTTTTCCGATTTATCTTTGTTCCGAAATCGGCTGGGTTTTCTTTTCCAGGAATCCATCTCCATTCTTCCACGCTGCTAGACTCCAAGATCTCATTCACGCGGTGTGCCACGTAAGGCTTGTATCTTCTGTGATCGGATTTGATCCATGCCAATACTGTACTCGAGTCGGACCACATTTGCACTCGTTTCGGGCGGACATCATGTCCTTCCAGTATGTGGTTGCGCAACCTGGTCGCCATGACTGCCGCTTGCAACTCCAACCTTGGTACAGTCGACTGATTCATAGGAGCACATTTCGTTTTTCCCATAATAAATGCCGTTTTCCACTGTCCTTCTGATCGTATGCGCCAGTACGCCACTGCTGCGTAAGCTGCTTCACTTGCATCCGCAAACACGTGAAGCTCAACTGTGTCATCAAACAGACTGTCTCCATAACATCGAGGGACCCGAACTGTTGATATGTCTTCCAATTTGTGCAGCCAGTTTCTCCATACGCCATCATCTTCGTTATCAATGCATTCATCCCATTCAGTTTTCTTGCGCCATATCGATTGAAGGAGTAGCTTGGCCATGATTGAGTGTTCTGCCAAGATACCAAATGGGTCAAATATGGACATAACAATTTTCAAGACTTCTCTCTTTGTTGGAGTCCTATTGGGAGTAAACAAAGATTTATCGATTTTTGCAAATGACAGCGTGAACCCAAACTCGTCAGTTAGCGTATGCCAGTGCATACCTAACACCTTTTGAAAATGCTTCGTGGCGTCTTTGTCTAAGTTTACGATGTCAGCAGACCCCTTTTCGGCAAATACTTCATTGCAAGACATAGAGTTAGATACAAATTGTCTGAGCTCGAATCCGCCCTCCTTGTGAATCCTGATTACCAGTTCGGAAACTCTCACTGCTTCTTCTTCGGTGGAAAAACAGTGCACATAGTCATCCACATAATGGTTCCTTATGATCGCATCAGCTGCTTCTGGATATGTGTCCTTGTATATCTGTGCATTGAAATTCTTTACGTACTCCGCGGATGCGGGTGAACACTTTGCACCGAAAGTCATAACAACCATCTGATATACCTTCATTTCCTCGTCAGGACTCGTTCGCCAGAAAAACCTTTGAGCACAGCGATCTTCTAATCGGATTTTAACCTGGTGAAACATTTCTCTAATGTCTGCGCATATTCCAAATTTCTTTTGTCGAAACTTCATCAGTACGTGGCTCAATAGCTGTACATTATCAGGCCCGCTCATTAAGGCCGAGTTAAGTGACACTCCGTTGACTTCTGCAGCCGCATCAAAAACTATCCTAAGCTTGCCAGGCTTGTTTGGATTGACAACTCCAAAATGAGGCAGAAACCAGTCCTTATCCGATTTATCATCAAGTTCATCCTGCGATACCTCTTCCATGTATCCTTTTCTTTCATATTCAGACATAATTCGACAATATTCCTTATGATATTCTGGTTCTCGTTGAAATTTGCGTTCTAGGGATAGTTGCCTTCTGATTGCCATTTCCTTGCTATCTGGTAGAGCGATGTCGTCATATCTCCATAGCAATCCAGTTTCGTACCGTTTTCCAACTCGGTTGGTTGTCTCTTGTAGCATCTTGTTCGAACGCTCTTCTTCATTCCCTTTGTGATCCACTTTAGTTATGTGTGCGCCCATTTCAGAATCTACAATATAATCTTTAATTAGCTTATCAATGCTTAAATCCTTCTCAGGGCCAATTAAGAAAACTCCATTAAATTCATCTGAATCTCCGGACTTACATTTACCATAGCATACCCAGCCAAGCTTGGTAGCAGCTACAATCGGACCATCGCATACAACCGAACGGGTTGATTCTGGCACTCCTAAGTGCGCGTTGTCCAAACCAATCAGGATCTCGGGAACAACGTTGACATAGCTGTGTACCGGTAACGTTGCCAAGTGCCGATATCTTGAGCGCAATTCCGATACGTTAACAGATTGCATCGGCAACTGAAGGTTCTTTATTGTGCGAACTCCCTTCAAAGTATGAATAGCTCCTTTCTCGCCGCCTGATATGCCAATATCAAAGCGACTTGTAGTCTCGGACACTCTTCTGTTTCCGAACCATTGTAGTGTAAGGTTCTCTTTGGGCCCACTTAAGCCCAACTCCTCCGCTAGTTTTTCATTCATCAAAGAAACTGCGGATCCGTCATCTAAAAACGCATAGCAGGATACGGTTCTCCCATTTGCATGTACATTTACCGGCAAAATTTTGAATAATACTGCAGAATCAGTTACCTGCGAAGCTGTTCCTGAAAATCCCTGACTGTTGTCAACTGTAGGTAGCACGGAGGGCTTGTGCAGTAACGTGTTAATTTTCTTTATGCAACCTTCCGACTCACATTTGTGTATAAACTTACACGTTTGAACTCGGTGCCCAGACCTTAAGCAGTTAAAACAAAGCTTATTTTCTCTAACAGCCTTCCATCTCATGTCGATGTTAAGTTTTATAAACCTGTCACATTTTTCCAGATTGTGCGGACCTTTGCAGACAACACAGCTTCTCTCCTTGACTTTAACTTCGTTCGCATGAAAAAACCTTGATTTCTGATTTTTCGGCTTTATTGCCTCGTCTTCGTCCACTAAGCCAGCATCCTGAATGTCCTCTGCTATTGTTTGGAGCCATTTGCTGAAGTCCTTTATATTTTCGTTACCCTTGCAAGCCCGACGGTAGCGTGCCCACTCCAAACGTTGTTGTGCTGGTAGTTTCGAAACCAACTCTTCCATGAGCGTTGGATTCTCCAAATATCTTTCCCCCTCCGCTGCTTCTAGAAAGGACGTCAAATTTTGTACTTTATTTCTAAAATCTAACAGTTCCACTAACATCCCCTCTTTTATTGCAGGTGAATTACGTACACGTGTAATTTGACTCTTAATTAGCTTTTCAGGCCTACCAAAATTTTGCCTAAGAGTTTTCATAATGTCGGGTACATTTCGACTGTGGATCAGTAAACATTCCACAACTTCACGTGCCTTGCCTTTGATCGCCTTCTGCAATCGTATCAGATTCTGCCTTTCACTGTAGCCATATGCACTTGTCGTCATTGTAAAGGTTTCCTTAAACATCGGCCATGATTCGGGGGTTCCATCAAATTCAGGTAGATCATAAAGTTTTGCACCTGAATCTTGCTGCGAAATTACACCTTCGTGCTCTGTGTCTTGTTCGTCCGTATTTTTTGGTGAGTTCTCATCGATTTCATTTTCACTCACACGTTTTCTTGTTACTGAGCTCAAGCATAGCGACTCTATCAGTATATTTGTCTTTTCCATTTGTATTTCGTTCATGCGCAGGATTTCCATTTGGAAGGCCTGCATTTGTGCCATATTGGCGTGTTGATGCTGTTGCATAAGTTGCATCATGTTTACTAAGTCTGAAGACGCAGGCTTAGAAACCGCACTCTGATCATTGTCAGAACCGTCATGTGGCTCGTTTGACGATCTTGTCTTTCTTCTGCCCATCGTACAGAGAACCAAAAACAACAAAACCAAAAACTAAAGGCACTTACCAGATTTTCCAGAACAATTTCACAACTTTGAGACGTCGGCGTCACTGCGCAATTCCGAATACATACATACACAAGTATGTACACACATGCACACATGCGCGCCAAAACCGGCGTCACTGCGCAATACCAAACATATACATACACAAGTATGCACACACATGCGCGCCAATTCGGCGTCACTCCAGATTCAGTGCGAAATTGCTCCTCCGTTTGCTTCCTTGCACAATCCTATTGCAAGTCTCGATCCTTTCCCTTCGGGGAACGCCAAGGTGAAGCGAGATAAAAAATGTTGATTCGACTTCGGGTGAACTTTGCGAATAAAACGCCGCCAGGCTTCCAAACACACCTCCAAACAAACACACGCTCAACTGAATGATCCACAATGTGTATTTATTATTTGGTAAAGGAATATTATGCGGTATGATGATGTATCATGGTGTTTTATCTCCTATAAAACAATATTTATGCATTTAAAGGTTAACAAATTAATTTTTTCTTTCACTTACGCTTCGTCGCGTTCTGCCCTCTTCTCAGTTCAATCGTCGAATGCTCAAACCGATCGAAACAATCGACGAGGGCGCTTATCGATATACTAAACAATAGGGTTGCCACTAAAGGCTAAACAATAGGGTTGCCACTAGGCATCAAAGTCGTTAACGAAACAATATTTCAAATTCAACTCAAATTCTTAAATTACTAGATTTCTTCACAACAAAGACAGTTTGACAAACAAGACCTTATCAATAGTTACGACAATCAGCGGCGTAGATAGGGGATAAATAAATAAGATAGCAACGTTATAGTCTAGTAAAATTATTTTAAAATTTCCTGCGATAAATCGCGAAATGTAAAATTGGCTCAACCAGCCCCTACAGGAGGGCCAGGGCCAAGCTTCTCTCAATCTCTTGGCGTGTGTGCTTATAATTTTTCGCACAAGAGAAAGGGACCTACAGTTTAACGCCGATTCCGAACGGCAATAGTTAGAGAATTTTTGCTCATGGCTAGTTAACTTCACAGCTGGCTCCAGTAGCTGGTGAAGGTGACAGGGTGTGTAAAAGCTTTTTTCTAAAGAAAGAAAAAACTTTTTCTATTAGATGGTCCGGAGGCGGGATCGAACCCACAACCTCTCGCGCACCAGCAGCCACACATACAACTGGTACGCCACACCCGGCGACCGATACATAATGCTGATAACTAAATATGATTAGAAGGTATGAACCATCTATCTACTATTTTAAATTGTGAAGTATTCAATGTTTGCCACCAATTTAGTATTTATACATAATGATATTTACAATTGGGGTTTGGGGGCTAGAGCAACCCTCTCTCCGAGCAAATGTAAAATCCTTCACATATGTAAAAAAAAATCCGCTGTACATATCCGAACCTTAACTTTAATACCTATAACGTAGAATGCGTCGAGGCTCTTAAAATACTTGGAATTATTTTTGACAAAAGAATGACCTTCAAAAATCACTGTTTATATTTAAGAAACTCACTTGAGAAAAAACTAAATGTAATCAAATACCTAACTTCAAAGCCCTCTTTAATCAACTTGAACAGCCTAATAAATGTCGCTAGGTCCCTAATACTCTCCAAAATAGAGTATTGACTTCCAATTTTTGGATGGTGCGCAAAAGCTCACCTAAGGCTACTTAAGCCAGCCTATCATACCGCAGCACGTCGAAGCATTAATGCCTTTCCAACTTCGCCGATAAAATGTATACTGGCCGAAGCTGGGTTACCATCCATTGAAGACAAAATTGCCGAATCCACAGCTAAGTTCGTCTCCACACCACTTGCACACCAAACCAACTCCTTCGAAATAATATGCGCAAAGCGTTGTCCCAAAGGAAGCGGTATAAGCACCTCTTCACTCTTCGGTGTTGCGCCTCACTCGCAAGGGATCTGAACATCCTGACCCCAGCAAGTAATAGGAAGTCCACAGCACCACCATGGCGACTACGCATATCCTCAATCAATACCGCCCTACTCCAGTTTCCAAAGAACAACACTAGCAGCGAACCCTTCCGACAACTTTTCGCAGAAGAGTCTGCAAAAGCCAACTTTATAAACCGGTTCTGGTTGTATACCGATGGAACCAAAACAGAACACATCACAGCATTCGCTTGTACCGACCAGGAAGGGAAAGTCTTTGCATCCGGATCGCTTCCAGAATATTGCTTTATATTCTCTGCTGAAGCAGTAGCAATCCACAAAGCAATAGTCTACTCAAAAGAAACGAGAGCGTAAGTTAAAGTCGGCTCTAACCGACTTCGATATACCCGTTACTCATGGAAACAAATGTTTATTAGCCTTCCTGTATGCCTGAGGTGGGTCAGCCGAAAAGTATGCAACATTTTTTAACTCGGCTATTTATTATCCGCCAGATATTAATAGACATTTGTCAATTACTAAATCCAACATAAATGACTCCAAATTCATCACGATAAACAGATCAGACAACAAAACTTTTGAAAACGTCGGTCATGCCCGACTATTACATACTCTGCACCCTTAATGTCGCAGCTCGAATTTGGTCACGAGTCAAACGGCCAGTTAACACACAACGCACAACGCAGTGCGCTCTCTAATTCTCTCTCTCTCTCTCTCTCTCTCTCTCTCTCTCACTAAGATTGCTGCTGAACGCAATGCTTAGGTTATGGGTGGGGTGGGTGGTGGGCGTTAACTGACCGTTTTTTGCTCATAACTTGAGTATCGTTCATCCGATCTTTATCATTCCTTCAGCAAATCGATAAATAATTTTGAGTACTAGATATCTCTAGAAAGTACGAACCATCTATCATCAAAACTGTAGGAGATATGACGTTTTTTCCAAATTGCGGGGGCGTGAGGGGGCGTGGCAAAAATTGAAAATAAACTTGATCTGCGTGCAGACAATAGGAGTCTACATTTCAAATTTGGTTGCTCTAGCTCTTCTAGTCTCTGAGATCTAGGTGTTCATACAGACAGACGGACGGACGGACGGACGGACAGACGGACAGACGGACAGACGGACATGGCTATATCGAATCGGCTGTTGATGCTGATCAAGAATATATATACTTTATATGGTCGGAAATGATTCCTTCTGGCTGTTACATACATTTGCACGACTTTAGTATACCCTTTTACTCTACGAGTAACGGGTATAAAAACAGGAAAGTTCGTAATCTGCACTGACAGCCTATCCACAGTGGAAGCAGTACGGAACATCGGCATTCTATATCCCGTGGTCTGTCAAATACGGGACGCCCTCATAAAATCCCCAGCAAAACTCCAACTATTTTGGGTACCTAGCCACAAAGGAATCCTCGGGAACGAACTAGCTGATGCTGCTGCCAAAGATGCATCAAAGTCTCCCACCTTCACCGTCATTCCATGCATAGACCGGGACATACAAAAAGCCATCCTGCCGCACCTTCACACCCAGATTTCAGACAACTGGGCAACTTTTGAACATAGGTACAAGTCCAAGTCCCCTTGCCACCTATGTGGACAAGAAATATCCACAATACACCTATTAGACAACTGCCAAAATCTGGAGAGAATCCGGAAGGCCCGCTTCCCAGCAACCCTACCCTCAACACACCTCTCCAAACCTTCTAAATACCTTAATCAATGTAACATATTAGAACATATATAAAATTCAACTGTATAAACCAGAGCCGAAGGCCTCGACGCTAGCGCTTGCCGCCCTTATAATTAATTATAATATTTTTATTATATAATGTATTATGTCTAATTTTAAAAATAAAATAAATAAATAGTATTTATACATAATATATATAACAAAGATATAATTGAAGCAGAGCCTATTGTAAACGTCCATAAAAATAGCTACGCATATTTTTTTTAGAAACAAAACGCAGACACAAATAAAACCCACTTGGTCTTGGCTTGCACTTCATAATTTCCATAAATAAGTTGTTCAATTCTCTGGAGCTTCTTTTCCCGTTATTTCTCTGTTGTTGGGCAGCTGCACTTGTCGTCACATAAATGAAATTCTTGCACACAACAACAAATTGGCATTGAAGTCGCACCCACACTCAATAGGTTGTATCTGAGTGGAATAATAAGCAGTGGGACAACTCCTTGGCGGTTCTATTTGTTTGCTCGGGGTTACATGACAAGAAAATCGTTTTTCATGGTACAGCATTAGGTGCAAGCTGAATGTAGCCAGTTAAATAGTAGATTAGATATTTGGCGGGACAAATTAAGCGATTTGTTTTGCACACTTTTCGAGTTAAGTCTCATCTACAATTGCTCGTCAACTTTCCCATAGCCCGAGAAGAAGAGAAGAAACCTAAATAATGCGTAATTTATTCATTAATTTCAATTGACAACATTGGACGATTTTGCCAATTAGTCGAACCCATTCAATTTATGAGCGGCACTGCAGAAATTTTTCACTCAGTATTCTGTTATAAATTTTCAGACTTTGACATCGAAATTCAGAAATATTTGCAACCGATCAGCAGTTTCGGACCCTTTAAAATAGCTAGACGGTCTAACTGCTTCTTGTTTCAAGCACTTTAAGTATTTTTCTCGAGCTAAACAAATAAGCATACCGCAGACAGACGGACAGTCGGATAGTCGGACATGGAAATATCGACTAGGCTGTTGATGCTGATCAAGAATATACATTAGGGCGGGTCAATTTGTATGGAGCTAAAAAAACGTGGTAAGCGTATAGCAGATTCGGAATCTGCGATGAATTCTAAGAAAATTTCACGAAGAAACCCCATGTCTAAAATGAATTCCTAGCCCCCGCTGCGAAGCATGAAAATTTAAGGTTGCAGTATATTTTGGTATATTGAGGTTTGTACGGTTTTTTTTTTAAAAATAATACATTTTGTAAAGATATTATATTTTATTCTGATTCATTTTTTTATAATCTAATTTATAAATATTTTTGTTTTTAAATTAACCAACAAATTTTTTTTTTAATTAAATTTTTTTTAATAAAAATAACGAAAACACGCCATACACTGATGAAGTGGAAACCAAAAGTCTATAACTTTTAGACAATAAAAGATATAGATTTGCAATTTGAAATATATATTCAATATAATTTGGAAATTTAAGGTATTCAAAAAAAAAGTGGGCGTGGCACGACAGGGGGCGTAAAATACATTAGATGCCGTTTTTCTTTATATCTAAAAATTTACCAATTTAATGAAAACAATGTTAAGTCACAATACAAAACGCTTATGTAATTGTTTAATTTTCACTAATTTCATACAATTATTCAACTTAATATTAAATATAAATAAAGTCAATTTTTAAAGTCTTGCTTCGACTCGATTTGTGGATATTTTAAACGACTTTCTAAAGTTACTGACATAACGTCATTTACATTGTGCGTCATTACGCGTCGTGCGACATGTGTCAACAATTGCAGACATCGTTCGGTTCCCTGAATGTGGGATGGAATTTCTGGATCTGCCAGTGGTATTTCCTCAGAATTTAAATACATACTCCAATAAGTGTTCACGTGGAATGTTAAAAGTTAACTGAGGTTCAAATAAGATGTAGTCGTTATCTAAGTCAACTAAATTCATATAATCTGTGCAGTCGAAATTAATTATATTCTTTTTATAAGACCGGAGCTTAGACGTATTTTGTAATTTTTCGCGATAGTAAATAATTTTGTTAATAGCATTTTTTCGAACAGATTTTCTTTCATCGAAAAGCATTGCTAACAAAATATTTTCTGTATGGGCAAAAAATGAATTGTTTTGTATTGCTTTGTTCACAATTTCTTGAAGATTTTTCGGCAAGAACTGTGCTGACCGAATAAAATTAAATAAAAGTTTACTGCCGTATACCACAGAGTTATAAAATTTGACATTAAAATACATTGGTGTATGTAAACTTTCATAATGAAATTAGTCAAAATTTTTAAATTGTTTGATGGTAAACTACTAGCGACATAAAGGCGTAAAACTCTGCTTGCTTTTGTCAACCAGCGCGAATGAACAATTTTTCCCGGTTTCATGTTGGCGACATCCTCTGAACACAAACCTTCCGATACAGCTTTGGCTATTCTATATAGATAAAAAATCTCTTAATGTCAACTTAATATTAAGTTGAATAAATGTATGAAATTAATGTCTTAATGTCAACTTAGTTGAGATTAAGTTGAATAAATGTATATTAGTGAAAATTAAACAATTACATAAGCGTTTTGTATTGTGACTTAACATTGTTTTCATTAAATTGGTAAATTTTTAGATATAAAGAAAACGGCATCTAATGTATTTTTCGCCCCCTTTCGTGCCACGCCCACTTTTGTTTAATACCTTAAATTTCCAAATTATATTGAATATATATTTCAAATTGCAAACCTATATCTTTTATTGTCTAAAAGTTATAGACTTTTGGTTTCCACTTCATCAGTGTATGGCGTGTTTTCGTTATTTTTATTTAAAAAAAATTTATTAAAAAACAAGAAAGAAAGTCGGTCAAGCCCGACTATAACATACTCTGTACCCTTAACGTCTCAGCTCGCATTTGCTCACGAGTTATACGTGCTCATCTCTAAGTTTCACTCTCTCTCTCTCTCACTAAGATTGACGTTCAATAGAATGCTGCGGTGGTGGGTGGGGTGGTGCTGGGTGTTTACTGGCCGTTTTTTGCTCATAACTTGAGTATCGCTCATCCGATCTTTATCATTCCTTCAGCAAATCGATAAATAATTTTGTTTACAAGGTATCTCTAGAAGGTACGAACGATCTATCTTAAAAACTGTAGGAGATATGACGTTTTTTCCAAATTGCGGGGGCGGGAGGGGGCGTGGCAAAAATTGAAAATAAACTTGATCTGCCTGCAAGTATAAGAAATATATGCCCCATACATGTCAAACCTCTATCTCTTACCATCTCTGAGATCTCTTCGTTCATACGGACGGACGGACGGACGGACGGACGGACGGACGGACGGACGGACGGACGGACGGACGGACGGACGGACAGACGGACATGGCTATATCGACTCGGCTGTTGATGCTGATCAAGAATATATATACTTTATAGGGTCGGAAATGATTCCTTCTCCCTGTTACATACTTTTGCACAAACTTAATATACTCTATGTACCTTCGGTACAGAGTATAAAAATTTGTTGGTTAATTTAAAAACAAAAATATTAATAAATTATATTATAAAAAAATGAATCAGAATAAAATATAATATCTTTACAAAATGTATTATTTTTTAAAAAAAAAACCGTACAAACCTCAATATACCAAAATATTCTGAAACCTTAAATTTTCATGCTTCGCAGCGGGGGCTAGGAATTCATTTTAGACATGGGGTTTCTTCGTGAAATTTTCTTAGAATTCATCGCAGATTCCGAATCTGCTATACGCTTATCGCATAAAAAAATTGACCCGCCCTAATATACATACTATACTTTATAGGATCGGAGATGATTCCTTCTGGTTTATGCATACTTTTGCACAACCTTAATATACTCTACGTACATTTAGAACAGAGCATAAAATCACATAAAACAAGATTTGAGCATTCTAGTTTACTTTAAAAACCGATCTCTTTTGTTCTACATTCGTGGAAGAACTAAGAATTCTTGTAGAACATCTAGATCTTAGCTCAACGGTTTAGCAGTTCAACGTCTCAGTACTGAATTTGTTAGTGCTGATTCAGACCTGAGAAGTAGGAATTGCTCCAATCCATGACTGAAACCCATGAAACTAACCTATGAGTACAGTACTGAAGTCATGCCTGAAAGAAGAGAAGGTCATGAGGTAGTAGGCCCTTTCTGTGTTAAAATAATGGCTCAAATGCATTTAAAGGCGGCCATGATTTCAATACCAGCCCTTCCAAATCAGGACCTATTAGAGCTAGATCCTACATTTGGGCATTGGCTTAACTCGCCCAACTCATGCCTAAACTCATGAACAATCATATCTGGCAGCCAAAATTCTGGGTCACATATGATGACTAACAATCAAAATAATTTTCAGAAATTCTGTACTTTTGATCAGGTAAAATAAGTTTTAAGGCTATATCAACAGAGAATTCATTTAACCGGACCATGAACCAAGCGCTCTATATTTTGGACTCCTCGAACCTGAACCCGAACCGGACCACTTTATCGAAAAAAGAGGTTCGGCTCACCAATTTAATTAATTTATTCAACGATACATCCAGGGAAAAATTTTGAAATCTCGGGAGATTTTACTATAAACGATTGCATTTCTAACTAAGTGTGAATGATATTTAATTTAAAGTGACAAGATAAAGTGTGATGATGATACCGTTTGACCATATGATGAATCAACTTGGTTTTGAACGGACGGTATAGATCACAATTACTACCAAGTGATTTATATTACGCTAGGTTTCACGCCGCCCAATTGTTTTAAAATCCTCAGCAAAACATTATTTATTACTATCTAAGTGCCCCGACAAATATACTTCTACTAGGAGTTCAGTACCATTATTGGCTGAAGTATTCTCAGAACCGAAATTTCATATTTTACTTACAAAAATCAGTTGCAAAGCAACTGACTCAACGTTTGATTGTGAAAAAGAGAAGCTAAGGAAAGCAATAGAAATCAATTAACAAATATCACAAATAAAAGCTTTGAGTGATGCTATAGATTTCTTCGAAAATAGTCAAAGAGCACATACTTAACATACATTGACAAATGTTTTAAAATTTTTGGAAAGGTCATAAAAACGAAGACTTAAAAAAATATTGCCTTTACTATACTAGCTGTTCCAGAAACTCAGGTATCAGTTGAACGACCATTTTCAACACTTAGGGGCCGCGCCCATATGTAGCTGAAAGATGAACTGACCGAAAGCTTTGCTGACAACAGAATTTGATTCAGCACACCTATAATTTTGAAGGTTGCGCACAAAAGTTGCTGACCTGAACTTTTAGCTTATTCATTTTATTCTTGCTAGCAATATGGTGTCGCCTCGATTGGGAAATTTTTGAATTGCGGAAATTTTAAAAGTGCAGAGAAAATTTACGCAAAGGAAAAAAAGAATATGGGTTCACTAGATTGTTACTGTTAGAGATACTTAGGGTGAATTTCATAATTTATATGGTCAATTACGAACGTACCCAAAAAAACTTTTATAAATACCCCAAAATGGATATGGAAACTTATATTTACAAATCGCGACAATACGCGAATTTTGTGATAAAAGAGCATATAACATTCTTGTAGCATTGACATTTTTTGACAATTCTATTGAAATAGTTTTAGTTTTTAATGCAAGGTCTTAATTTTCATTAACCTTGTCAATAGGTAAGGTACAAGGTACTTTTGTGCGTGATCGCGCCCAAATATCTATATCAATTGTTATATTGTATCATCTCTACACTTTTGGGCTTTTGATGATTTTAGGTCACACTAATTTCAGGCATATTTCCAAGAAATACAAAAAAAAAACACCGCGCGCGACAACCCATTGCTTGTGCAGAAGTTTTACGAGACAATTAAAACTTAAACTTATTTATTGTTAACAATGACTGATCAGTCACTAAATAATGAAGGGAATAAAGATTTACCGCTGATATTGAATGGAACATTTTTCAACCCGAATGGGAAATGTCAACTCTGTGTAAATAAAACTATAAAGTTTGATGAGGAATCTACTGGAAATATATACAAACATTTGAAGGTAAGTAAGTGTAGGTACTACCTACACAAGATGTATATGTACAATGTACGTACTTGTGCGTACGTATTGATCGATTTTTTTTGTACCAAACTGTACATACATACATTTATGTGCATAAAATTGTTTGTATTCCAGTCTATAGCAGCAGTTTCTTGCGAATTTGTATACGCAAACAATGTTGTTAATATATCATATATTTCAATTTCTTTCACCCCAATAGTTACTCTTCCGAATGGCCGTGTTCAGCAGAACAACTTGCTCCCTGATTAAGTATAAATTTGCAATTATCTTAATACTGAACTCGAGAGATGCGGCATTATAATGGCCAATTTAAAGTATCATGATACAGGAGCATGTATCAAAGAAATAGTACGCTACTTTAAAGTGATACTGCTCCCTCCAACAGCAGAAACTATTCGATACAATATTTTTCTGATACCTGCTCAGGGATCAATTATTCTGCTGAACTCGCCCAATGAGAGCCAAAGTATCTAAGGTTTCCAGTAACTCAACTAAGGAATCAGCAGGAGACATATTCAAGAGTCCCAGTATCTTCAATTCCAACCAGGTATGAGAATTGAATGCTTTACTAAATTCATTGTAACAAATGTAACTAAAATTTTTATTACAGCTAAATGAACGTTGTTGATTCGACTTCGGGTGAACTTTGCATATAAAACGCCGGCAGGCTTCCAAACACACCTCCAAACAAACACACGCTCAATTGAATGATCCACAATGTGTATTTATTATTTGGTAAAGGAATAGTATGCGGTATGATGATTAATCATGGGGTTTTATCTCCTATAAAACAATATTTATGCATTTAAAGGTTAACAAATTAATCTTTTCTTTTCACTTACGCTTCGTCGCGTTCTGCCCTCTTCTCAGTTCAATCGTCGAATGCTCAAACCAATCGAAACAATCGATGAGGGCGCTTATCGATATACTAAACAATAGGGTTGCCACTAAAGGCTAAGCAATAGGGCTGCCACTAGGCATCAAAGTCGTTAACAAAACAATATTTCAAATTCAAACTCAAATTCTTAAATTACTAGATTTCTTCACAACAAACGTATTTGCGGTTACATTATAGCCGAGATGTTACCGCTCTGCCATGTTGAAAAGAAATGTTTCAGGGAACTGTTTGTGGCTTTAACTGGACGTCCGGTAAAAATTCCCTGTTCAAAAACTATACGCTCTATGGTACATAAGAGGAAGGCGAACTATAAGAAAATTGTCGCTATAATTTTGAAAATACTAATTTTACCTGTACGACTGCCGTTATCTGGAGTTGCAATAACAAAAGCTACTTTGGTGTAACCGGCCACTACACATACAACGTTTATACGCACGTCTTATTTGCAAATAAAAATTTTGTGAGTGACAAATTATTGCGTATAAACGCTGAGTTAATTCGTTATTTGCAAAAAGTCACGAAAACAATTACTGATTCCTGACTTATTTGCAAGTAGTGTGCTAGGCGTTGCCACTCTTTTCAGTGATCTTGCTGTTTTCAACAATATGGAAGCTCTGCTATATTGTAATTGACATTCATATCGACTGCAGGCAAAGGAGAAAGGGAAAATGTTTAAGATAAAACCTGAAAATAATCGTTGCAATTAGACCAAGGCGGATTCCAAAGTACTTCTTGAACTAATGAATGAAAATAAGGCTATGAAACTGCTTGATGACAATCAGGCAGCACTAAAACATACATTTATTTACGTATGGTATTTAGCGTATAAACAGTGAGTTAGTTATTTACAAATTATTTCTATTTACAAATAGTTGGCGTATAAACGTAGTAATAGATAGCAATCTAAATCGTCATTCTCTCGTGCTCGCATATAAGCGTGTGCGATTTTTCCACACACATCAGGTAATTGCTACTGTATTAGCTGAAGTTCATGCCAAATACGGACTTAGCGATACCCAAATATGTGGAACAGTTACCGATAATGCATCCAACTTCTGTAAAGCATTTAAAGTGTACAGTTTTGAAGGAACAAACGTGAAGCCTGCATTTTTAGAAGAGTCTGATTTAAAGGTAATAGAGCTGGATAGTTCAGTTGATGTTGAAATTACTTTGCCAAAGCACTTTAGATGCGCATCACATACTTTGAACTTAATTGTCACGAAAGATGCTGAACAGGCTCTACTAAACACATCATTCAATCGATTGTACAATTCCTCCTTAGCAAAAGCAACGGCAATCTGGAATGCTGTTAGCAGATCCACAGTAGCTGCAGATGAAGTTGAGAAAATTTGTAAGCTTAAATAAATAGCTCCTTGCGCCACAAGATGGAAAAGTTTTCATGACAGTATTCAACGTATTTTGGAATTAAAACACAATTTAAAAAGTGTTTGTACAACTTTAAAAAAACCATTATTTACAAATACAGAAATTGATTTTTTGCAAGAATTGTGTAGTGTCACTGAAATATTCGCAAGGGCTATTGATCTTTTGCAGGGCGAATCCCGTTGTTACTTAGTATTTTTGCGGCCCCTTTAATTAAAGTAATACTA
This sequence comes from Lordiphosa magnipectinata, assembly GCA_037044535.1. Classification (NCBI taxonomy): domain Eukaryota; kingdom Metazoa; phylum Arthropoda; class Insecta; order Diptera; family Drosophilidae; genus Lordiphosa; species Lordiphosa magnipectinata. The sequence continues at coordinate 33,035 of JBAMBO010001839.1, forward strand.
AAACTTGACAGTTTGAGTAATTTATTTTATTGAAAACTTGACTTCAAGCGAGGCAAAGACTTTTGTTTTGTCAACTATGACACTTCCAAAATTTAAATTGAAATGGATTCCAAATAAAACCACAAAAAATTTAAAGTTTTTTAAAGATTGGATTGTTGAAGAAATTACGGAAAAATTGGAAACTGTTGGTCAATGATAAAACTGAGAATTATTGTGAAAATTCTTATATTGAAATGGAAGTCTTAAATTATTTTGCCGATAGTAGCAAGTCATTAGAATCTATACTAAAGTATAAAAATATTTTTAATGTTTTTTATAATAATAATACCATTTTGCTTAGCTCAGCCCCAGTTGAAAGAATTTTTAGCTGTGGAGGCCAAATACTTACACCAAAAAGAAACAGACTAGGTGACGAAATATTCGAAACTCTTGTAATGTTAAAAAAGCAAGTTAGTATATAAGAAACATTTTAATAATATACCATCATCTGAAATTAAAATGTTCCATTCTTAAACCTTATAATTGGATTTAAGCCCTTAAAGTATGACCAAAAATGTTTGTAATGAAGTAAATTATTTTTTTTATGTTTTTAATATTTTTTACTAATAAAAATGAATGAACCACGCTTTTAAATATAAAAGTACCTTTTTTGTACATTTACCTTTACCTAGGTACTTGAAAATCCGGATACCTTTTACCTTACCTAGGTAAGAAAATCGAGTACCTTTCCAATCACTGGATATAATGCCTAATTCCTAAAAATTGTAAATGTCAGCTAATGGATTTTATAATTACAATAACTTAAGTAGTGAATATTATGATTAAGAAAAGGAATAGAGAGGTATATAAATTTCATTATCAACGTAGAATTAATATATCAAATGGCAAACTATTCTTTTTTGTTTAAGCTAACCAAGGTTCGAACCAAAACTTTGGGTTCAGGGGTTCCAGGAACCGGCACGCGAACCGAACCTCTGACTTTACAATGGGTTCGAACCCCCGCACAGTGGTTTCTGCCATAGGCCAAAAATAAAAAATGCAAAGTGAGAATTTTGGCTTCAAACGTGTTGTCTCTATCTTGCAAAAGAATGAGCTTTTTAATTGTATAGTTGATTTTGTATCATTACAACCGTACTCTATAAGAATGGCTTCAAAAGAGAGTGCATGAAATATATTTGTTCCTACTGTGGGAGATTTTTGAGATTTAAGTGAAATTTAAAACAATTTAAACAATATTAAATCAAGGTAATATTAAAGAAAATTAAACTGAATAGTAAAAAAGAAAGGTACTAACTTTATTTTTTAATAAATTAAATGTTTTTAATTTGTTGAGTTCTTTTTATAAATTTTATGTTTTGTCAGTACTATTTTTTTGTGTGCCATTGCTCATGTGATATAATTTCAGCTAAGATAATAGTTATGATCCCCCCTGATTCGCACAATGGGACATATTTAATAAAATTGGTCAACCTTTTAAGATTCTAAAACGACAAAGTTTAGCTGCCGGAAAGTGTTTTCTTTCCCAAAGCCTAAAGTGTGCTTGTTTAGTTGCTATTTCTTTCTGCGATGCAACTGTTACATTCCTGATCTTTGTTGTTGTGGTGTTTGATTCTTTTTTGTGTGCTCCATCCAAGCACAAGTCAATTCGACTAAAATCTGTGTTTTTGTTTTCCTGGACTAACTTCTGAGATGGCAGCGATATATAGTATGTTTTATAATGTTTTTTTTTTTTGAGGTCTTATAAATTAATTTAGTTTTTTTATTTTTGTTTCTTTTTATGTTAAGTCGAGGCTTTTAATACTAAAACTAACATCACAAAACAAAATTAACAAAAATTGAAACACAAATAAAAAATTGTAATATAACTTTTTTCTTACACTTGGTAAAATTGTGTGGTAGTGGAGGAAGTGTGAAGGTTCAGCCACGCCAATTTTATCAAATCTCATATCTAACGGTTTTAAAATGCCGTAAACAAAATTTCAATTCGGTGTATCTACTGAAAGTGTTTTTATCTGTTTTTTTAGCATAAAGATGTTTAAAAAAATTTTTATTTTCTTAATTATTTAATATTATTTCGAAAGTATGGACTATATATAGGCAAAATTTTTAGGTTACATTTTAACTACCCAAAAATTTACAGAAAATACATTTACCTATTATGGCGAAATCACAACCTTTCCTTCGGATCAGCTCAAAACTGAGACTAGCCAATTTTTGTTAAGAACTAATCTATTTTATACTAATTTGTACGGCGATTCAGGTTCAGTTCGGACTCCCAAACAACCTGGAGATTCTGACTCCAGAGCTGTTTGCAGACCTCAATTTAAGTATTTTTGTAGTCTTGACTAAGGTTTTTTTTTTGACTTTAGTTCTAAAAACAATAATTTTCTGAGTTTTTACTTTTAAGAACTCTATTTTAGCCTTTTTTTATTTTTAACTATTTCTAGCAATTATTTTATGCACCTCATATTCTGGCAACACTGGTCCCAGATATCGCCAGAGATTTTGGGCCTTGGTTGGTTTGCAAGTCTGTCGGTGTCACAGAACTTCGAATAACTTAATTGAAATTTAAGTTATTCACTCCAATATTGAAGCTAACGAGAAAGCAATGCTAAGAATTTCCCTTTAACCATAGAAGGCCTCCACGAGATTTTACAATCAACGCAATTTTTTTCTGTGGGAAAAAAAACCACAGCAAAATTCAGGTCGCTTACTTGAACTGAGATTACTTACTCTAAATATTCCTGATATTCAAGATAACCAAGAATTGTGGCAATTCTTATATTGCAATTAAACTTTAATTCC